>JAOWBP010053983.1:0-10328 GCA_028571105.1 Tragopan temminckii
GCCTGGGCCACTCGGACTTGCAGGAGCTGAGGATGATGTTGCTCGGCGAGGTGAACCCCCCTGCCGGCCAAGCAGACAAAACGCCCAAGGGCGGCTCCGAGGAGGTCTCGGGGCGAAGCTTGTTGAGGGCGAAACACGGTGAGAGCTTTGCTGGGGTGAGCAAAGGGAGCGTGGTGGTTGAGCATGTGGCGCTGGCACCCGAGCCCAGATCGAAATCTGCAGTCAGAGTTCGATTGGAGGACAGATTCAACGGCATCCAGACAGAAAGCCCCAGATGCCAAGAACCCCAAGAATCTGGAGTGACTCTTAACAAGTGTGTTGTGCTTAATTTCAGTTTCTGTCGTTAAGCTATGTATTTGCATAGAGTTCGAACTGCTTTTCTGAAGTAAACCTACGACGGTACTTTAATACACGCGATGTTATCGTAACTTGCACTTTTCTAATCTGTAGCACTCACACGTGGCTGCAGCTGCGCTCTGCCCTCCCGTATATCGCATCAATGGCACAGAATGTCACCACAAAATTAATTACCTTACATCTTCATTATTGATAACGAGCTGTAATTTAAGTAAAGGTGAGAGAAGAATGTTGCCTGGTTTTGCAGCTTAAAGCAAGGCAGCTTCTTGATCCTAACAAAGTAATGTGGGGCAGTTGATTATTGTAATGAATGATACAACTTAGAGGCTTGGCTATGATAAAAGCTTTGAGTGGAAGTCTTATACACTGTAAACAGTTTGGCCCTGTAACTGTATCAGCTTTCTGCTAAGCATTTCCTTGAGGCTGTTACTGCGCTGAATAAAACGCCTTCTCAACTGATAGATTATTATTATTTTGCAACAAATGAAAGCGGTTTCTTGATGGTAACTACCAAAGGATTTGTAGCTGTGATTGTTTCTCTGTGCTCTCCGTTTTCAACTACTCACCGTAGTGTGTTTTTGTGTGTTGTTGTGTAGCTTGGTAACATTGATTCGGCAGCCATCGGAGCTGGTCGGCATCCCCCTTCATCAGCATCAGAACAAGTGTGCAGCGGTGGTGAAAAACAAGAGCACACCCACCACGCCTTCTCCACAGTTCACACATCCACTGTTTGCCATGAGTGCGTGTTCTGCTGCTGGAACTGCTAATTCCTCACAGGCTCAGGTAGGTCGTATGTTCTCCATTAACTGTTCTCTGCAAATGTCAAATGCTAATAATGTTGATCTTTCAGGTGTAGTAGAATTGTGAAGGTTTATGTTGAAGTGTGGCTTGGTTTGGATGGACACGAGTAGTACAATTTATAGTTTGTTCATCTGTTAATCTTAAAGTTATCAAAATTACTCAAACCGACTGGCGGTTCAGTCATGCAGTAATGTGCAAGAGGTAATGATCAGTAGCCATTAGATGTTGTAGCAGAAATGCTGAGTTACATCTGGAAGCAGTAATGGAGCACCTGGTGGGAAGGCAGGGCCAAGGTGGAGCTCAGGTGCATGCAATGTACCTGAGTGACTGGAAGGGGTGGAGCCAGGATCCACTCCTTCTCAGACCTCATTTAAGGGCTGGCAGGTGAGTGTATCTTGCTGGAGATCCCTGCATACCTGAGGTCTTTCAAAGGTAAGCAGCTTTATTCCTTTGTTTCTGCATCCACTGCTGCTGCACTTAAGCTTATCCTCGTTTGCTGCAGTCTGGGACTCTGCCACTCCACTGTCATTGCTGTGTTCTCCATCATGTTATAGTGTTACGGGTGTCTTAGGAGAAAGATATCTATATGTGTGTTGTTTTATTGTATCACTTATTCTGTACAAGAGCAGGAGGAGATGTTTAACAAATAAGATTTTCTATTGTTTGTTTATTTTCTAATTCATTTTGATGAGAAAGGTGGTGTTTTGTTTTTACTTTTTCCCTGTAACCTCTGAAGCAAAAGAGATGGTGTGGCACTCAGGAAATGCCAGAAGCGTGTTAAAGAAGTAGAACAAACGATTCAGCAGACTGATAAAATGCCATGGTTGTGATGTGCAGAAGTAACTGAGATTTATTTTCATACAACGCGTTGACTAATGGAGATGAAATTTAAGATCTTCATACAAAGATAATGAAAATTGTCTCCTTTTTATGTATATAATCCTCCTAAGTGTTCTGTTTTTGATTTTCACAGGCCTCTGGAACATCTTGTGCTGTCTTGGAATCTGCCAAACATCAAGAGATTGGGATTCCCAGAACATTCTCTTTCTGTTACCATCAGGAAATGGAATCCACAAAACAGACAGTAGGTGCTATGAATAAAGCTTTGCCCGAGGAAGTTTGGATTAAAGTTGGAGGTAAACCATCTATCTTCACTTAGCTTTCTGTGCCCTTCAAATCCTTTTTAACGTGCGTGTGTTCTACAATGAATTTGAGTGCAGTGAATCATATCAGGTGTGGTCTTTGAGATACACAGTGGGCAATATGGAAATAGATTAAAGAAAAACGTTGCCTATAATTTTAGCTGTATTTACAAAGGTGTTTAGCTCTTCTGGCTTGAAGTGAGAAAACCTGAGGCTGTAAAATATCTTTGAAATTCTGGGTCTAGAGTAAGTAACTGGTTTCTTTCTACATTTTTTGACCCAAAAGTTGATATAGCAGATCCAGTTATCAAATTGAAGAACATTTGAAGGACTTCTTCAAATGCTAATTAAAGGTAGGCATGATCTCTGTATGTTCTCTGAGCAAATGGAAGTTAGGTGGATTTTGAATCAGCAAGCGGTGCCTTTGGGTTTAGGACACGTGTTGCTGGAAGAGTCAATCTAGATTGGCCATAAAGCTTCCAGGATTGTTCCAAATAAAACAACAACAAATAAATTTTCTCTGCTCGGTATTTTCCATGACCAGTAGGAGGATTATCAATAGGTTCTTTTCCTCTTTGTTTTGCAAAGAAGACAGCTTATGCAAGCAAGCGATAAACAAAAGAAGTTGCAGCCGAATAAGCCCAATGGATGCAAACATAGATCGCAAACCTCTTAGTGAGATACAAAATATGCGAGATAGCCAGAGTACTGCAGCTGCCCAGGGCCCCTGGCAGTCAGCACAGTCACATTCAAGTGTGCAGGTACAGAGTGGTACGCAGGAAGGAGTTACTCAGCGAAGAGAAAGACATAACCGCATGGAGAGAGACAGAAGGTAATTTTTCTATGAGGAGCTGCAATGCAAAGTTTTTTTGAAGGCTAAGATACTGATACTCTAACAGTCCCGTCGTTTTCCAGAGTAGAAGGTAAATTTGATGTATTTTGTTTTACTTGCAAGAAAAAGCAGTGCAGGTGGTGAGGGTTTGGTGTTTATTAGAAGAAAGTGTGTGTGCCTAATTGCAGGCTGCTCTAGAAAGATGAGGTAACTAACTTGTATATAACACCACTAATATACGAACTCACAAATACAGATTGTAGCAAACTAAAGATAGTTAGCTTAAAATAAAACAAAAAGCAGTCCCCAGAGGTCATGGCTTGTATCAGATATGAATAATTGTCCTTTAAATATTATTATTATTATTACTTTTTTCCCTTCTCTTCCATCTTGCTGACCTTTTGTATTTGTTTGTAGGCGCAGAATCCGGATTTGTTGTGATGAACTGAATCTTCTGGTTCCGTTCTGCACTGCTGATACTGATAAAGCAACAACCTTACAGTGGACAACTGCATTTCTGAAGTATATTCAGGAAAAGCACGGTGATTCTCTGAAACAGGTTCAAATCTAATTTCATTTTTGTTCTTGATCAAACAGTGAAACACTTTTAAAGCTGTCATAACGTAGCTAAAGTGTATGGAATGTTTCTTCTGGTGCTGTTGGTGATGGACCACTGAACTATCCTTTATAAAGCTGTTTTATTTGACCAGCTCTCCTTGCAACAATTTTAGTTCAGTAGTGTGGTATCATAGGCTGCCTTTAGTTAGAATTTTCAGATTGGGTTTCCTTATTATTTTTTTTTTTTAGTTAGCATCATACTGAGGAATGGGGCTGTCTGCAGCATTAGGGCCTTCTTCAGTCATTCCTATTCTTCTCCTTACTTTTTTCTCTCTTCCCCACTTATTCACAGAGATGTTTCTAGCTGGCTGCTATGAGCCCATGGCCACATGATGGGATTCTGAGCTACATATGTGCCCGCGCTCACTTAAAGTGATTGAGAGTAGTAAAGGCTTGTATGTCCCATAAGCTCCCACACTACCACAGCCCTACTTGCAGCCCAAGAGCAGTTCTGTCTCTGCTAAAAGTATCATAGGAGAACAGATGGAACGTGGTCCCTCGGTGCTTATTGTTAAAGGTACACTAATTTTCTTCAAGACGTCAGTGAAACAAAAACATATGTCTCAAGTAAATACCTCCATCAAACTTTGTTGTTGTTTCTTTTTGTATTTTGATTTCTAGGAATTTGAGACTGTGTTCTGTGGCAAAACAGGCAGGAGACTGAAGGTGCCCAGATCGGATTCGTTTGTAACGTGTCCAGTTCAGGAGAACGTGCAGCATGGCTATGGAGACCAAGTAGCCTTGAATTGTCTAAGTGTGGATAAATAAGGAATGACCCAAACCTGTATTTATTTCTGTTTACACGCGGGGCTTTGGCTTATTGTGATTAATTTATTTGATAAGCTCTGGGAGTGACTTGCAAAACTATAACTTGTAAAAACACATAAATAGAGCTTTAAGGAAAACATTCATTATTCAAAATGAAAATGTAAATTGACTGCCAGCAATATAAATCAGTGTTCTGTTAAAGGGGCTTTGGGACTAGAGAACACAAGAAAATGCCATGGCAACTATTAATTATTTTTCTCCTTTTGCTCCTTTTCTGTTTGTGGTTCTGCTTTGGATTTTTTTCCCTTCTTTTTCCTTTAAGGAGATACAGTACAGTTAAGAATTGTTGTAGAACATCACCCTATCCCGTTACTTTAATAACTACGTGCAAATATATCCTTTAAGTGTAAAAAGAAATATAAGGTACTGTATTAAAATGCCCATTTTTCTCATTAAAAGTTTGAAAGTTATGTAGGTTAATTGAATAAGTGCATAGTTTCTAAATTGCGCTGCTATGATGAAGTTCGTTTGCTGTACTTTGACATATTTGACCCCAAAGATTAATACAAAGCTATTAGCATTGTTTTTAGAGTGGTGCATTACCTTAATGCATTTCATACAACTGTCCAACAGTTTCTTGTATTGTTTAGTCCAAAAATGGCATATTGTAAACAGCAGATTATTTAAATGTACAAACTATCTTAATATTTAAAGACTAATATGGCTCTATTGTTGATAAGCTTCAGCATTTAGGGCAGAAATAGAATAGTGTCTGAGCTTTATTAATTTCAGTGATAATAGATGATGCCAGCAGGTTTTGAAGTACAAAAAGGTCTCCCAAAGTAAATACTGTTTGAAATCACGGATATTGACAATTTTGCAGCAATTTATTTCCAAACAATCCTAGGAAAAACAGTTTTGAAATATTAGAGTTCATTTTCATGTGCATAGTGACATTTATAACATCACAAAGAAAGGGTTAAAAAAAAAATCTCCTTTTATTTTTACAACAGTTCATACAAGTCTTTTTTTGGCTGAACTTTAGAAGAGCATCCTTCCTTACTTGGGGTTTCTTTGATGATTACTGTGCAAATAGCTTAAGTTGAGGACATGAAAATGCTGTTACTTCCTTTGTTATCATATGGAAATACAAAAACTCTCCCCTGTAAATTAAAATATATACATGACACCTTTTGCAGAACTTGATTGCAAGAGGTTTAGTAATTACTAGGCTGGGCAAATATTTGAGGTGCAGTCTGAATACTGATAATAGGCAGCATATACCTAAGCTATGGTCTCAGCCCAGAGTGTTAAGGTGTTAAAATACTGGATGCTTAAATGCCTTATTTCCACTGCTGTAAGCAGCAGTTAGGTGCCTGAAACCTGAACGATGTGGATGTTAGTGCACAAACCTGCATGGCTGAAGTCAGGGGGAGCAGCACCGAGGAACTCATTTGACAAAGGCTCAAACATTTATACGGAAAAGCTGCACTAGTACAGCATGGAGATGATGGTAAAAAGGAAGACTTCCTCTTGCAGGTCTCTTCAACATAGGGAGGCAGGGAAGAAGGTGAAGTGATCAGAAGTAAAAATTCTGGAAAAGCATTGGGGGAGGAGGAAAAAATGCTCATAAAGCATCTTTAGTTACAGTTTTCATCTGATGCTTTCTTTTTCATAGAACTGAATTATTGTGTCAAAGTCTCCACTTAAAATAACAGAAGGAACATCTGTCCATTTATCACTAGGAAGATTGTCTGTTTTCTTACAATGCACTGTTTATTTAAATATTCAGTCACTTCTCCACTTCTTGTACTGTTTTATGACTTTTTGGAAGTCGATGCTCCGACAGCTCCCATGCAAGCTGATGTATCACATATGCCTGGAGTTCCCTGAGCCCCAACAGCACCAGGAGTACCGGGATCCCCTGGAAGACCGGGTTCACCCTGAGCACCATCCCGACCATTTTTACTAATTCCAGGTACACCAGGAAGTCCTAAACAAGAAGGGGGAAAAACATTACATGTAATATTTCCTGACTTTCATTTAAAAAAAATATATATATATATGTAACTTTCAAAGTTCTTAAATACTTTGGGTATCTGTATATCAGACTTGTTATGACTTGTTGAATATGAGATGTTGAATAAATTTACCCTGAGTCTGCAGTATACGTGTTGGATTTTTTTAGAGTCCCTTTGGGTTTACTGGAATTAGCTGGGTGTAGTTAAAGGTGGGTGTTTAATATTACACTGCATGTTTAATATTGTTACTGCACGTGTCTGTTTTAACACTTGCTGATCACAGCAGAACTGGATTCCACTTTGCTACTACCTTAGTCCACCAGGGACAATAGTTAATTCGTAACCAGATTTATTTTGTAGGGTCTCTGAACAGTTTGCTGAAGGGATTCTGTGTGAGCCCCTGCCCACCCCTACCTCCTGCTCCCCAGGTCCCTCCTTAGTGGGAGGCAGTGGCATTCAGCTGCTTCAACTCACTGCACGTCCCAAAGTCTGATCATCATTAAGTCTCTGAATAGGGGAAGGAGAGTGACAATGCAGAACACCTCGCTGACATTAAAGATAAGGAGCTTCCTTTGTGTCTAATTTCAAAAATTTCCTCATGGTGAAATACACATTTTGTTTATTGGCAGAAACAGTTTTGGTTTTGGGCAGGCTTGGGCTGTTCTTTCTTTTGTTCTTTTTCTTTCACATGCCAAAGATAATTCCCAAACCTCTAATTCCCATAATAACAAGCTTTTAGAAATATTGTAAAATGAGCTTCTGTCTCCCTGAGGGACAACTGTATCTCTAAACTTGCACTCCTGACTGAATTATTATACAGAAATGATGCATGATCCTTTTTATTTTAGTTAAAATTGCATCTACTGTTAAATCACTCAACCTCATAAATAAGAGAAATGCCCTCAATACTTAATATATGAAAAATAGCATCTTTTTACATGCTTTAGAAAAGATTTATGTATTGATGGAATTATTTTACGGAAGAACGTGAGAGACAATGGCATATAAATATTCTGTTTTCATGAAAGTATGTGGATACAGAGCCTGGTTTTAGTGCCTGTAACTTATTCATGGTAAAGATGTAATCACAACTAGGAAAGCTGCTTTAATAGGTAAGCAAAATATTCTTTCAGGCTTCCTAACAGATGCTTATTAATCTGCAGAAAAGAAGTTTTGAATCCTGTGATAAAACAGGCAGAGCTGTCCTTCTTAGCTTTTACTTTAGTTATGACTCATTACGTTATTTGCACAGGCTTACCTTGAGGTCCTTGATCACCATCAGGCCCATCAATTCCTTGTCCAGCTGGTCCTTTATCTCCCTTTTCGCCAGTGTCACCTTGAATCATAAATAAACAATTTCAGCAATGAGTTGTAAAATCAAAAAGCCGCACGTCAGTGCTAAGATCTTTGCTTGCACAGTATCCTAAAAGATGCAAGCAAAACCATCCTCTAGAACTCTGTCCAATGACTGATCTATTCTCCTCTACTGCTGAAATCAGTACAACTTGGTCATTTATTTCAATAGCCATAAGAAAGAAACTGCTTGGCTCAGTCTCACCTCTGGGACCAGGATCACCAAGCTCTCCTGTGGGCCCTCTGTACCCAGGGGGACCACGAGCACCAGGATGTCCAATGCTTCCTGTTGCTCCTGGAGGACCTGGTGGACCAGCAGGGCCAGGGCGCCCCGTCATCCCAGGAGCTAAGGGCTTTCTCAGATTAGCAGCTAACTGTGCAATTTGATCTGAAAAACAAAAACAGAACAACAGCACCTACATTAAAAACTGTACGTCTAACATTTTTACTCTTTGCCATCTGGTCAGAAACCTGCTGGTGTCTTACGCCATTTTCCGTTTCCTAAACCACTTTGAAGCATGGCAAGGATTCTGGAAAATGATACTTAATTAAAAACCAAGTGCTCTGAAACAAGCAACGCTGAACATAACCTCTAAAGGCAAAGCAGTAACATCAAGGAAAGAAAGATGCTTGCTGGGAGCTGGCACCTGTTTGGAGTCCTGCTTTGAGGACTAGGATGTGCCACGGTGGGGAGAGGAGAGCTAGGAGCTGAGGTTCTGAATGACACAGGTAAGGGGATAGCAGAGCTTCTGCCAGCAGGTTTTGTATGTTGCCCCAATGAATCATTTAAAAATACTAAATTCAAGAAAATGAAAGACATCCCAAACAACAAGAATTTCCTGAAGAGTTTCCTTCCATTAACAGCCAATTTATTTTTCCTACTTAAAATAAAAAAGAACAAATCTCAATAGACATCTCACGTTCAAGATTTCATCTTCAGCCAGATACAGTAATTGCAGTTTGCTTTCTCCCAGCAAAACTCACCGTTTATCATTTCCCCACAGAGTTCTCTTATATGTTGTTCACTGGCCTCTTTGCCCTGCAATTAACAGAGAATTCCTGCTTTATACAAACCACATTATTGATAATAATCACTGACAGATACGTCATGACTTGAAACTCACTTCCAGCAGCTCAGTAAGCAGCACAGGATCCTGCATGAAAATGAGATTTTTTTCCCCCTCTTCAGAAGATGACAGCTTCAATTTCGAAGCTGTGTCACAATATAAATGGCAGAGATTAACACTAGCATTTCAGGGCAGCTATTGAACCTGGGCCTCACCTAAGTGCCGGAATGTGAGCCTGGACCAAGATAGAGCTCTGACATCTGGAGCACTGAGTAGGAGCTGTATTTTTAAACGACCAGTTTCTAACTCACTTTTGTAATGACAACAGCAACTTACAGCCCATTCCAATGGCCAGATAATCTGTATGTCAGTGAGACTCATTCTCCAAGGTAAACATCTGGGGGGACTGCAATTCTGAAGCCTGCAAACCACTGATCTTTTTCCACTGCAGAACTCCTGATGCAAGACTGCTAGCTTGCCTGCACGGTTACTTTCGACTGCTCAAATGCAGGATGCCACCTTCTTTTCTGAACACGCATCCAAAACCTGCAATCGTTCCATTAATTGCAGTGAACAAATGTACCACAGAAGCAGACAATACTTACGGGGGGCCCCGGTTTGCCTGTGATGCCAGGAACGCCCTGCTCCCCCTGATGGCCCATGGGCCCTGGGTGTCCTGGGATCCCTGGGGCTCCAGCTGTCCCATTGGGTCCTTGAGCACCTTTTGGACCCAGTTCTCCTCTTTTTCCTGGCTAAAATAAAGAAAAATAATGCAGCACTTAGAGTTTAAGGAGACGCATCACTGAAAGATACAGTAAGCATGTCTATAGCCAAATGTTACAGGGCACGAGTCCGCAGTGCCTGACACATACCTCTCCTTTTTGGCCAGGGGGACCAAAGGGACCCTGTTAGAAAGAAAATGGAAATATGAAAGAAAGAAAGAACTTATGGAAAATGTCCATTGAAAATCCTTTCTCCCACTCTGCAAGGTCTGGGAAGCAGCGTTGACATGCAATTGGCATGTACTGGGCCACTCTAGTAAAGAGGCCAGGAACGACGTTGGGATGTTGCAGACCAGATCCAGCCCTGGCTCCAATGGACTTGCCCCAGCACCAGTGCTGAACAGGAGTCCAGGCAGCCTGGAGAGTTCTGGAAATCGACAGAAGGACAGAAAAATGTCCACCTGCCCCTCAAAATGACGAGTGCTGATGTGTCACTGCTGTGTGAAGGCCACGCCGCCTACCCCGTGCCTCCTCAAGGGAGCAGCAGGGCCAGTGCACTCCCAGAAGGCTGTGGCTGGAAAGCTTGGCTTGCAGCCCCATTTTCGCAGCCAGTGGTGCAGTGATGGAATTAGAGCACTTGCATGGTT
>JAOWBP010053984.1:0-10328 GCA_028571105.1 Tragopan temminckii
CATAACAAAGTATCACCTAATCTCAAACTCCTCTCAATAAATATTCAGGTTTTTTAAGACATCTTTATTAAAAAAATATAATCCCTATATGTCTAACTTCGTAACAGTCAAATGTTATTTTCAACAACCTCACTTGCCCTAAAACCAACTCAACAAAAATACTCACCAGTATTCTTCATTCATTTTTCTAAATGTAATTGAGGGTTTTGAAGAAATTATCTGTGAGCTAGTATTTCAGAAATTAATTTTATACAGCCTTTCCTTTAGATTGTAACTACCAGCAATTTTGCAATGACGTTCCAATGTTTTTTTCAATGTGGTTTTACTTACACAATTATGTCAAGAGACTTCACAACATTGCAGTTCCACAGGGAGCAGAGGTGACCTGTTCCTTTGCCACTGATGCTAAGAAGGAAGGAATGAATCCTTCTCCATCATCTTTCTCCCTGTCCCATCCCAACATCATCTCAAGTGCTCACCTCTCAACTGCCTGACCGGTGCACAATGGATATTTCAAAAAGCATTTTTGCTCACTAATGCAACATACCAAAAGTCATGATTTTGTCACATTACTTTTCTACTGTCTCGTGGAAGCGCCAACAAGTAGTGGTGTTGGAACAGAGCACAGGGTAAACAATTACAGAAATAGGGGAGGAAAGATGTCCTTATTTCAGTGGCAGAAAGCTGGTAATTTCTGTCTCAAATCTTGTGAAATGGTATCTCAAATCTATTTTTATAGTTCATCTTCAACATGCTGAATAGAAATAGAAGTGCTATAGTTAGAGTATCTGCCTGCCATTTGGCTTTTTGTAACTTTATAGGAATATTTGTGGAAAAAAGTAGACTAAATAAAATAGACTAAACATTTAGTCTATTTGTTATGCTTCAGCTAGAATATTAAAAGGTTAACAAGACTATTCAAATTTATTTTACAAACCTGGTTCTGCAAAGTTTCTAAGAGGATCATCACCCATAACCCATCCGTTATGGGCCATGAAATAACAAGCTTTATCTGGCTGATGCATCATACTTTGTTCTTCCTCCACAGTCAGGTCTTTGAATGGATAAGTAAAATACCTATGAAATTGACAGGCAATTTAAAAATAATGCATAAACTGAAATCCACTGTCTTAAAAATTAAAATATCTGCAATGAACTGACTTGAAGACAAAAAATACAACTAGCTGTTGTTAGAAAAGTCACTAGCATTTACTGGTTTGTTTTTTTTTTTATCATGTTTTAAAGGACAAAGGATGGAAGCAGCCACTATTTTGGTGTGAAGTGGCAGGGTAAGATTAAAGTCACAGCCCTTCAGATACATTAGTGGCACCAAGTACATCAGACTTCAACCTTTCAAGGAGTTCCACTCCTTTTCCATCTACAAGAGCAATTGGCACTACATAAGGTTTTAATGTGCTCTGAGCACATTTAACACTCTCCAACATCACATTTGTTTTTTAAATCTTTTTTCTTTAAAATACAGTCAGTTTATTGATGAAGTAACATTTGTCTATGGGAGAGAAAAAAAAACAATTGTACTTACACATGTTTACTGTTAATGAACTTTACATTCACATTCCCTGAATAGATTCTAATAGTTTTTAGCAACAAAAAAAATAATACCTGGTAACTAAAGGATATTTCCTACTAATAGGGCCTAGTTTAGGACCATGACCAGCCAGACGTTCATATACCACAGTTCCTGTAAGACAGTTGACAGCCTAGAAATAATTAGATTATGCATTATTAGAATGCCTGAATTTATTTGCAATGCAAAACAACTCAGCATTTAAAACACAGAAGCTATAAAACCTGCTCTTGATGATGATGAATCTGTCTATATTGCTCAGCATTCAGTTCCTCAATTCTCTTGCGAAACCAGTTACAACATTCTTCTATTGCACCTGGTCCGTTGCTTAGCAGGAAGAAAGAACAGAGAGCAATTAGAATAATTTAGTTTTAAAACATGTAACTGAAATGAAGATGTTTCTGATTTTTTTTATTTTATTTTTTTTAAGAAGTTAATTTTAACTTATTGTTAACAATACAATACCTGTGTGGTATGAACGTTGCCAGTGCTATATTCATATCTACAGTACAACCAAATCTTCTATAATCAGGGTCTTGAACTATTTGAAGATGTTGATTCGGATCAGACTTGGTGCCGATTTTGCCTGAGGACAAAAAAAAACAACAGTATCAATAAAATAGAAATTATATTTAGAAGACACAGAACTTACACAGTTCAAGCACAAGCAATATATGGGTAGACAAAAAGCTTTGAAGGAGCAAAGAGGAAAAGAATATTTAAGGTATGACAGAGTCGGCTACTCAAAAAATGTTTGTGCTCAGTTACAATACAAAATGGATTCTGGTGAAAACAGTAATTTATTTTTTAATCCTTCCTCTTTTCTACTGAAAGTCTTTCCCAGACTATTAAGCATAGTCTTAAAGACTTTACCAGGACTCAAAAGATCCTCATATGTTTGGATCAGCATGGCAGATTTCTCACATAACAACCACCAGGATTATTTGCTTTTCCAGCTAGGGCCTTTTAGAGTTTACCCATAAAGTTTCTTGAAATATAAATAAAGAACCTGCTTGCTCAAGCAACATACTCTTCCTTTACCTTTAGTTAGAAGGGTTCTGAATTGCTGCACAGCTTTATTAACATCCACTTGGAAAAATTCCCATAGTTTAATTTTTGGATATATATCTTCCCAAATGATTTTACGGATACACTGTAAAAATAAAAATTATGTCAGTTGAGGTTGATGACTAATATAACCAAAGAAAAGCTAAATGCTCATATGAATCGATCAGAGGGAAAAAATACAGGAAGATGTGTTTTGTTAAATATACCTGCAAAGTACATTTGCTGTGTGTTTCCACAACAGAATTGTGGATTGGAAGTTCAAATTGGTAAAGGATTATTCAGCTATTTACAATGTTCATTAGCTTACACTTTATTCTCATTTACTTACATTCAGGTGATGATCATTTTCTATCAAGGGAGGGACTCCTTTATCAATACACCTCCCATCAGCCACCATACAGCTCAGGTGCCACAGAGCTCTATCTAAGACCCAGGCTGGCTTCAGGTGAGGAGAATTTACAAGGTTGTATCCACATTCTGGATGCATCCTGAGCCACTCACTGTTAGCAGCTTATTCAACAAAGGGAGGAAGGAAAAAGTACACAAGCTGAATACTTATTTTATACAAAAATCTTAACAACAGAAAGGTAAGGTACTGCAGTATGTTTAAGTAGCTCACATTTCAATTAAAGTTTTCCATGCTAATAGAAAATAGCATCTTAAGCAGATCTATGCATCACTAATAGCTATTTGTTCCACAACACAGTTGCAGAAACTGTACAGAATCTTTTTATGTCAAAATATGTAACAGTATCAGCAATTCTAAAACAGTAAGGAAAGAAAAGTCACATTTGTTTTGCTGGAAATAAATCAAAGGATGTGAAACTCCCATTCTGTGTTGAAAACAAAATTTACACCCCAAACCCAGATTTACAATGGCTTAAGGTGTTACATATGTTTTCATTCTTACCCCTGTCTGATGCTACACATGCACGAGCACACAGAGCAAGATATTAAGAACATACATGTCCCCCCAGAAATAATTCAAGTGTATAAAGATGGACTTTAAGAATGGATTAGCTTATGTTAGTAATCAAAAGCAGCCTGTGTAAATAAGTGAAAGTATAGTGGTGGGAAGGGATGCCACATCATCTCGCACTGTCAGTGCAGGCAAACTGAACACTAGTTCAGATCAAACATGAATGTGTCTATTTTCTGATTGCAGCCAGTGGCATCCACAAATACCATTAGGTATGAACTCAAACTTCAGGAATCTTAACTTGAAACTGGGTGTGTAATTCTGATGTAATTGTATGCATACAACAATATGAAGTTAAAGCATATAGAGCAATAGGAACTTTAATTCTTGAAATATGAAAAAGAAGAAAAAGGCTTCAATTATTAATTTCTATTTTTAAAACTGTCCTAATCATATAGCTTAACTGAAAAAAGTTTCAATATACTTTTTGAATGAATCTTGGCAACTGAAAAACAACATATGCAAAAAAGCATGTGGTGTGTAACAAAAAGTTGCTGCTCATATTTTCCAAGATTTTTAAAATCACTCTTCATAGAAGACATCTTAATAACCCATTAGGTTAGACAAGCAAATAAAGTATCAAATAGAAGAAATAATGTAATCATTATATTGAAAACAGAAATAGTAATTAACATGCCCCAAATTGTAGCAGAAAAATTAACTAAAAAACCAGTTTGCTTAGTTCCAAGTCCAAACAAAAAAAATTTCAAAGGTAAAGAAATGAGTGTACTTTCCCACTCTGTAGTTTAGAAGAGCTATTCACACACCCTCCTGCATTACATTTCAAGACCATTATGAACATGGCAAAACTCCATGTTTATAAGGTCAAACTACTTCTGGAAGCCAGATCTTCATGGTTTAAAATGTCATGTACAACTAACAGCACTTCATTTTAAAGCTACATAAAGTAGTGATAAACTCATGCTGATAAAAGATATTCAGGGCCAATCAGATCACTTTTTTAAATAAAATATACGTACCATTTGAAAGCAAACAAATAAAGTGACCTCACCCTCAAGTCCAAACTATCCTAGTCTACCCTTTCAGCAAGAACCGCAATTTATTATGAAGGACTTTCATGAGTAAATACAAGGAATTCTAGAAAGACAATACAGTCTAAATCTACTATGTTCCTATGGGGGGGGGGAGGGTCAGCAGGCCTTCTACTAATTCTGGTAAAAGCATAGAACTACATTTTGTGATAAGAAATGCCATCCGGTTGTGCCAAAAAACGTTTTGCTGGAATATCAGGTAGCATTTCTTTACAGTCAAGTAGTTAGGTATTGGAAGAGTCTGCCCAGGGAAGCGATAGAGTTGCCATCCCTGCAGGCATTTAAGAGATGTGTGGATGTGTCTATTAGGGAAATGGCTTAGCAGTGGACTTGGTGGTGATGGTTGGACTTGATATTCTATGGATCTTTTCCAGCATAAATGATTCTATGATTTATAATATAAAAAAAAAAGAAGTCTGCTTCTGGAGAAAAAACTGCACAAAGCAAAGCTTGTGATTACATTTGTTACAGATAGCAACAATACTCACAAACAAGTACAAAAAAAATTCAATAGGAAGGTGGAGAATTACAGAAAACAAGTTCTAAAAGTCAATACATCTTTATGTAAAGAGGATTACCCTATTTCATGCTATTCAAAAGACAGGTTTATTGTTATATAAACTAAACAGAAGCAAGACCTAGTAGCAATGCTCGCTGCCTAGGACTTGTTTTTCCCTTTATAAAGCCAAACAAAGGTAGTGTTTGATGTCACTGGCCAAGGGCTTGGAAGTAAGATTTACCGAAGTGTTAAATTGCATTTAGACAATAGTAGCCTCTTCTGAAAGAAAGAAAATGTTTTACTTCAGCTCAGAAAAGAATTATCCTTTTTCTATCTGTTGGAACAAAGTAAATGCAGGTGAACACAGTATTCTTATTTCAGGTTGCTTGTTTGAATACACTGAAGGGAAAACAACCAACAGGGTTCATCTGGTCAGTTACCAGGCAAAGGTTGCAAGTTTATCTATGATATTCTGGCTAACGTGCTAAAAGTGCATTCTTCTACATCACACATATGGTCAGGCCATGGTTGCTGCTTTCAATAGAAAATAAGAGACATTAACATAAAAAATTGACTCCCACCACTCTCTATTATAGAAGCATTCTATACCTCTTCCCAGTGAAAGAAAAAAAACAGACGTTTAAGCTTAACCACTTCATAATGAAACTGAGTTGTCTGACTGAACAGTAGGAACAGTGGGGAAGCACTGACATTTTATGTAGCAGTCTTAGCTAGAAAGTGGAAACTAGCACAGGTACTGACTGCTGTAAGCTGACAGCTCGTGAGCTGTGTTACAGCACGAGAGGATTTGTCGTGAGGCAACTCTGTGCTTTAGGCCTTTAATGCAGACATACTGTGGAATTAGTAACTGATGCGCAGTATTCATAATGCCCTAAATAACTGACTATACACTTTATGCCTTGCACATCCAAATAAATGTGAAACATTTTATAGTTAAATCATCAAAAAATAGTAAAGCCAAGTTTCCTTCGGATCAAGTTGTACATACAAAGAGCATCCTAAGTACTTTTTTTTGCATTTCAGAAGCACCTAAAATATCCACCTCCACCTGCATATGCAAAACAACAGCTTTAGCAGTCAGTGATCCCTTATACACATTTCTGCTCATGCTAAATCTGACATTTAACTAAGTTCGTATTCAGTTGCAAATCAAGAGGTTCTGATAATTAACAACCAAAAGGGGAAAAAAAAAAAACCATTTGTCTCTCATTGCGAGTCCAGAAGCTTGAAGCCAAATACAGTTTGATTGATAACTTAAGACAGAATCTTAGTCATTTGAAGACACTCAAACATCCATGCAGCACGGTATAATTTTAAAAATAGGTTACTCATCCAACCCATCAATGAAAAATAATTTGGACTCTGCTTGAAAACTGACAAAGTCCTTCAGCTAATGTAACCAAGTAACAACATGACTGCTTTCAAGTATATACTGAAGTTCAACAATTAGTTTTGACTTAAGTATTTCTGTCCACAAAAATATTTTCCTTGGTAGCACACAAATACACAGGATCTCAGGCATGTGAGAGACAAACTAAACTCTTCATTAGTTGTTAAAGTGAAAGAAACTTTTTTTTTCCTGGCAAGAGTGTCAAAAACTAAATTCCCTTCAGACACAGAGTTAATCACACTCATAGTAACATTTCAACAAACAGACAAGGCAAACAACAGGGCCCATTTTACAATGCAGACTGATTGGCTAAGAATGTTTGGCAACAGTCAACACCGAAGAACTAAAGCAAATAAAAGCTTGTAATTCATAGAAATCTATGATTCAGGGTTTTGTTTTTTTAAGCATCAGAGGACAGCGACATGAACATTAATAGAAACTTGTTCTTCTCTCATGTCACAATACTACTAATTAGTGCAGTCCCCAAGATAAGAGTGTAAGATGAACACTGCATTTTAAACATCATAAAAATTCTTGTAATCCAAATAACTAAACTTACAAATAATTAAATACTATGACTGACTTCTCAAGTTGGAAAACCATCTCACTGCCCCTCTCTGCAGGGCAGACAATGTTAGCTAAGAACAGCAAAAGCTTCAGTGCACCAGCACATTTATGCTTAACAAAGCAACAAAACTGTATACTTCACCACCAACACACAGCCGTAACATTTCCTCCACTGCTTAATCCTAGTCCCTTGTCTCTATTTTGTTTTCTGTGTATTAGAAACAATTAGAGCAGTAAAAAAATAAATAGCAGCAATAATAATTCTGTTATCAAGAAAGTAGTCAGTTCAAGTTTGTTGCATTCATTTTATAGACTGAAAGTTGCACAGCACAGATCATAAAAATAAGCATGATATGAAAAATACAGACATGCACAGTCATTAATTCCATCTAAAAAAAGGCACTTTTCAACTCAAGCACCAATACAAAATACTTTTACATCTGTTATGGAGACATAACTGTTGTAATCTCAATGATTTTTTGAGGGGGAAAAATTAAAGGAAACAATGAAATAAAATTATAGGATGAACTTGGTTATTCACATAGAAATCATACCAGTATGATTGTAGACTACATCTGTGATGCAAAGCATATTCCATTCATTTTTCATTTTTTCCACAAGAGCTCCTATATCGTTCCAAGTGCATTTTTTGTCATGGCTTGAAAATTCAGGATTAACTTCTAATTGATCAGCCAGTGAATAGCATGATCTAGACAGTCCAAGCTTCTGCAATGGTGTAAAATGAATCATGTTGTAACCTATGAAATAAGAAACCACTGATTTCATAAGAAAATCAAATTTCAATAAAAGAAGTTAACAGACAAGAAGTATAATAAGTTATAGCATATACATAAGCCTAGCATTTGAAATATCCAGTATAAATTAAATCTGAATCTTTAAAATTCTGTATAGTATTTAAAAAAAATTGTCCTCTAATTTCTACAAACTTCATCTCTATCTGAAATCAACAGAATACAATAAAAGTAGATTCCCGTATTAGGAAATCCTGAATTTTTGCACTACTGCAAATACTTAAATTTGATTACTGACTTCATCTGTTAATTAAAATTGAGCCTGGGGGAAAATATTTGATCTACAAACTAAAGGACTAATGAACTGTGAACTCTCAGTGTAACTTCGTTTTCTTCTCACAAGATTAATTAAAAAAAAAAAAAAACGGGGTATCCTTTGATATCTATATTAACATTACCTGTTTCTTTTGCAACTTTAAGCCTATTTTCCCATTCATGGAATGGTCCCAGACACTTAGCGAGGAATGTCTGGAGTGTAACGCAGTCCAAAGGTAACACATGGTTATCGGCTCCAACACGCAAAATAGGATCCACAACTATGTAACCTCCACCACTTTTCTCATTTCTAGGAGAAATAATTTTCATTGGTATGATAAACACACATTGCACCAGTCAGTTTCAGGAAGAAAATCCAACAAGCACAACTATTTCAAATGCACAGTAACTCAGAGGAGTGGTTGGGGAGAAAGACCTGCAGGTAGCCTAAGCAGAAGTACTGGAGAGACGTTGATCTCCTAGGCAGCATCTCTCTACTAGGCTTACAACAGCTGCTAACAAGAATACCATTAGCACACACAGTTTTAAACTCTATGCAAGTAAGATACGTTGGTTACCTTTGGAGACAGAATACTGCTTCTTCTTTTAGAATATGGATGAAAACAAAGAAAACACAAGTGCTTATCTTTTACACAAAGACCTACATTCGGAGCATTATCCTGGGAAAGAGATCTGAGCTAAATGCCCTTTTAAGCCAGAGGAAATCTAACCAACAGCTATCTTACAGGAGCTCAGGATACTAGGCCATTACAGTCACCCTCCTCTGTTGAAACAAAGAAGGAAGTAAATAATGTGAAATAAAGAATGACAGAACCTTTATGCTAGAAAAATAGAGAGCAACCTCCTATTAAATGAAAAAAGTACAAATTAATCACTCGTGTTTAAAATCTGATGACTGAAGCCTGGTAGAACTGGTCTGCTTTTGCAATATCCACAGAAAATTGATCACTGTTGCAAATTCCCCATATTTGTATCAGAAAGTCTTCAACAACCTCAACAGCTGTTGCTATTGAGCAGATTCAGATAGATTTCACTGTTCCATTTAAAAAATGCATAGAAAAAAAATCATGATTTTATTCTTAATAGCAATTTCTTCAGGTTAAAACAAACCAAAGGAGCAGATTGCATTATGGCTGTAAGTATAGTGCTTCACTTACCCAAGACTAAAATAGTACTGATACGACCCAGAAATTTGCAGATCTAACTTGCAATATTTGTCAGAGTCATCCTCTTTTCCTGTGGGATTGTGCCACGATAATGTTCTGAACTTGTGGCGATCAAATACTTCTCCAGAAGCTGGATAATTTGTACACACAGTAACATGCTTGCCTTGAAGAGTTGGGCCCAATCGAAACTGCAGTTCAAACCCTCAAGAAAAAAAAAGAAAAGAAATCTTATCAGGAGGACTGGGCATTTCTACTCTGTAATAACAAACTGTACTTTGGTTTTACGTTAAGAAGAAGATGCAGTAACATATCTGCCAAGACCTTTAGCAAAATGGTATATTTCTACAGCATCTTTTCCTCCTGCTTTCTAAACTTTTTTCTTTGCACTCTCCATTTAAGTCTCTCATTACTTACTGAGCACTTTTCGCCTCCTATTCAGTTTGTTCTGCTTTGCTTTATAAAAAGTGTTGGAAATAAAACGCAACAGAAGATCACAGTCATCAGACTACATACAATTTTAGTCAGGTTGTAGTACTGTGAAAAAATATACAATCTAAAAGGTAAATATATAGACTTGGTAAACTTTGATTTAAGTTGATTCATGAAAATATCTGGAAAAAAGGAACAAATTTGAAACCATAATACTTCAAATTCCTTCATTTTCTACTGAGAGAATTCACTCAAGTCTAAATTCCTTATGCTTTAACTGCAAGTTGATGGATATCTGTGTGTAATCTAGAGGGTACATACCATTAAACTGAGAGCTCAGCAAGTTTAAGTGAGCTCTGTACACATGCTACAACTCACGCGCACTTCAGGGAGAGCTGTATTTAGAATAAAGATACCCATGATAAAGGCACTACAATTAAGTTTAAAATATTATAATGTGAAAATGTGCTGTAGTCTGTTC
>JAOWBP010053985.1:0-10322 GCA_028571105.1 Tragopan temminckii
ATAATTAAAACGTAGTAGTGACAAGTAGCTGTATCTGACTTCCTGAGCAGCAAACTTACTGCAAATATGTAAATGGGGAACAACAAAGAAGAGCCTGGAGATATAAACATCTGTGTGAATGAAGCAACTATTTCACAACTCAGTGGACCTTAAACAAAGCAGATACTGAAATCTGTTCAGTACACAGGGCAGATTTTTAAATATGTTCAATTACTACTTGTCTCCCAACTGTCACTAGAGCATAGCTGCAGCTAGACTAGGGGTCCTGCTTTGACATTACCAGCATATGAAAATAGTATTAGCGAGATGTGGTTTTCCTTCATAGCAAAATAAGCATTTTTCACCCGTGTCTATGAATTAGAGATTCATTATTACATCCTATCACTGGCAATTTAGATAAGTAGAGATGGAGAGGTATCTGCTAGGAGTAAAACATCTATTTTACCAACCGGTCTAGTAACTACCTGGCTGACTGTGCCACTTCTGTGTAGCATTTAAGAACATATATTGCTATTGAGGAGAGTACAAATTTTATATGAAAGATAATTTATGTCTTTATAAGGAATGGAAGCAGAAATTCACTCTTCTGCTGACAGGAAAAATACATTTATCTAGTCAACTTTTTCCATAGAGCAAAACAGAGGATAGTATATGTTTGGAATGTTAGAATATCTTTCTTTAAAATAGGTAGAAATATGTCGTACACATTATTTGGAGGATAAGCTTGGAGGTTAAATTAAATAGTCTTTTAAAATAATTATAATATTTACATAACATTCAGCTAAAATTAATTAGTATCTGTAATAATTAGTAATGTCACTATTAATACTGATTTTAATCTAAGGGAGTTACATAAATATTATCTTGTTCATGAATCCCATAATATCTTTTTAAATATAATTTGGTATTTTTAATTACTTTTTTATTTTTTTTTTAATTTAAATTGAGAAGCAAGCAGCATTTTTGTAATATTTTGTAAATTTTTATGCTCACCAAATAGTCTTACTTAAGAACCTTTATTAGTGATTGGACGAGTAGTACAAACTTGTGTTAGTTACTTAGACTAGATGACTCCAGACATTATTTCTTTGTCTTTCTATACAGCTGTTTACTCACTGGTTTTCTAAATTACTCTTAAGTATATCTTCGTCCAGGAAAAAACAAGCAAACAAACAAAGAAAATTCACTTGTGCCAAAGTATCGTAGTGCCTTTCACATAAATATCTGATAGTAAAATCAACATTGTCTAAAATATCTAAAATCTAAATGCAACAAATAAAGAAATTGAGACCCTCACATGGAATCAGAAGCTATCAAACTAAAGGAGGAAAATGGAATTTGGAATTGTTAAGCACAACTATCTGAAATCTTCTCCGTTCCTATTTTTTAGGGCTTTAAGCAGTAACAACTGAAAAAAAAAAATCTAAAATTAGGATATATTTCAAATATATAATGAAAAAGCATACTCTGGAAAATATTCTTTCAGATGAGTGCCCTAAATTCAGAGGTAATTCTTTATCTTTTATGTCAATTTTAGTCACATCCTTCTCTATAATCAGTTGTAAATGCCTCTCCTACTAAATCACCTGTTATGAGTTATCCTTTGCCTAGTTACCTAGTTACCTAGTTTTTCAGTTAATAAGAAGGAACTCAACTGTTTGGGGAAAAAATCATACAGCCAAAAATACATTGAAAGCATTTTTAAAACATACTGGGCTTGTTTTACTTACCTATAGATAGAGTCACATTTGGATGCCCTAGAAACGGCTGTTTTGCTTCAAATTGGGATCAAGATAATCATAATTCTCCCTTAGATCCTCCATCACATCTTGTACCTATATTTGAATATTGTGAACTTCAGTTCTTAGCTAACTGAATTGTACACAAAAATGTAGCAGAGATGAATTTCAGTACCAAAATATGTGACTTTTTTCTCTTGTTGATCCAATTCAGCATCAATACTCAGCATGAAAACCTTTTTGCCTTTGAAAGACCATTCCTGTTTGTCTTAAAATAGCACATCAAATCATTCTGTGATGTTTATAATCAGCCATTTGAGTGTGATGAGATAATTTATACTATATACATGTCTGAAGTAGGAGAAAAATAATTAGAAACAGTAATACTAAAAGGTAGTGGCACTATGAAGGTTTGTAGATTAGCACAGCATTTGCAAATTTATTAATACAACCACTTATACATATATATACATATAAAATCAAGAATTAGAATCTGTAATTACATGGGGTCACATTTACCTTTTCAATTATGATCACCAGTGTAAGCATTTTTGCTATAGAGGTTCTCCGATGATGCAATCATGGCTTCCATCTATCCTTTGCTAAAACTGCCTGATTGCTGCACAAAGTGTAGGATAAAGAATGGAGTTAAAAGAGATTTCATACAGTTCTGGGAAATATCTTACTTCCCTTGAGTAAGTCAAGCTCTTCTTTGCTTAACTTAAATTGCTGCATATTGTGTTGGCAGATATTGAGGAAATTATATCTTTATCCCCTGTGCTCTGTGACTGAACATTTTTAAGAAATAAAATACCATGACTGTGATACAGATGAATGAATAGATCAATAGGAAAACTCTTGGATCCAGACTTATGTAGTCTACATTTCTCATAAATGTAATATAGACAAGTAAGAATCCATAAATAGCAGCTCTATTCTCCAAGATTAAATAATAGATGAGGTGAAAGTAATTTCTCCTTTTTTTTTTTTTTTTTTTTTTTTTTTTCTGTGAAAACTGCAGCAGATCAAAAGCACAATAACAATATTTGATAGAGCAGGTTCTCAGCTACACAAGGTTAGTTTTCAACATAGTCACCACTGTTAGCTATGCATTTTCATCAGTGATGAAAAACAGTCTGTATGTCATGCTGATAAGAATCTGCATGGCCATCCAAAACATGGCTTGTCTTTCACAACATCATCACCACTGCTGAAATGCACCAGCCACCCACCTCACAGTGCTAACACCCACTGTTTGGTCTCCGTAAATTTTCAGCAGGCATCAGTGAATGTCAGTGGGTGCAAATTTTTCCACATGGAGGAATTCAGTGTCGCACCTTTGCTTCATTTGCACTTTCATATCAGATGTCATTTTGTCAGACTGTCCCTGTCTTGCCATCTGTCACATAGCAGTAAAATATAACAGCATATCGGTGGGAAGGTTCAGTATCTACTGCCATACCACCAACATGTGCCTCTGATATCATGGGCCCATGTAATAAAATAGGAAACATTACCTTCGAAGCACCCCTTATACAATAACCCATAACAGTAAATCTGACATATCTATATTTCTTGAACTGCTTATTATCATCTGACGTGTGTTTCAAAGTATCTGAAAATACTTCTTGATTCTTTCACTTATTTTATGGCACTTGGTAGCTGAAGAAGACTTTAGAATATTACATATAAAAAAAAATTTAAAAATGGAATTAATCAAAAAAGAAAATACATTCCTCATTTGGGGGAATGGGCTATAGACAGAGATAAATCCTGACTTACAGTAGATGTTATTTTACAATAGCTGTGATAAAACTATTTTTCTTAATTGAAAATGTATTTTTTCTAGAACATAGTTTGCAACAGCTCTAGGAACATATGTCATTTAAAATGATACTTCATTTAACTCTGAATTCCATAGTTACACGTGGGGCAAGGAATACTAGAGAAATGCAATATTCCCATACATGACTCTAAAACAGTAAAAAGTAAACATTTAATAAAATATTGAATACAAAAGTAGACTGTCCTATATTCTATAATAGTCACTTATATGTAGTGCCCACTAAATTCTGTAACGTCTTCTCATATTTGCATTTTTGTAATTCAATATTTGTTATTTGCTGTTAGCATACAGATGTTTATGTTCTAAAAGAGAATTCTTATCAAGAAATGTTGATAACTTGGTCAAATATAATTCCTCTTAAAAGAGTTTGTATCTGCTACCTATGTGTGCTGTATGGTACAGCTGATGAACTTCTGATCTGAGAGGAAATCAGGCAAAGTTGTAATATGAAAATAATATGTATAATATGTAATATGTTCAGCTAACAATGGAAACGTTTTCAGAATAAGCATAAGATCAATTAGATCATGAAGTGCATGTGCCTCTTGTACAGTTTTTGAAGGGGAAAACACTTTCTTGTAGATAAATTATACTATTTCTCTGCTAATTTTTCAGCTTGTAAGAGTCCAATCAGTAGCTCTGAAAATGATTAATGTTCTCAGTATATTCCACAAAAGTTATTAGCAACCTGCAGCACTCTATTTTCAGACACAAATGCCTGCAAAATTAAGTATTTTAAATTCATATTAAAAATACTTTAAAATATTATTTTAAAATATTTTTTAGTCCTCTACTATTAGCATGATAGACTTCTGTATGAAAATGTATGCATTTACAAAAAAATAAAATCTAGTGGACCTAAAAAATCAGTTTAAAGAGATCTAAGAAAAATGAAACCCTCAATATCATACTCCCAGCAAAGAGAAGTAAAAAACTGCTGCTGTTGATATCATATTTCTCCAAGTGAAAACCTAGTTCTCCATCAATTCCCTTCTTAAAAACCTGAAGTTCAATCCTAGAACATTAGAAGTCTGAACATAATACCAAAAAAAAAAGGAATAGTAGATATTAGGAAAGGTTGAATATTTTTCTATGTAAAATGTTTCATGTATTTACTTTGATTATTGTGCACTAATTTGGAAAACGAGTGCATGCTACTTTAAGTATAGAATAAGTTTTAGACTGTTATGATACTATCCTTAAAATGCCCACCTCTTAAATGACTAGTCTGTAAGAACCTCTTCAGAGAAACAATTCTATCAAGGCAGGTGGTTTTCAGATTCTGTTAGGGGGAAAAAAAAAAATTCAGTTGTGTAAGCAAAGGGACAAATTTTCCATTTAGGAAGACATGAGAACAGCTTGACATAATCTACTAAACGAGAGTTGTGCTTTTTGATGATGACACATCAACTTAAAAATTAACAAAAGGAAAGGGAAAAAAAGCTGCTTTGAAGATTCTTCCAGAAGCCTTTGCTTTGAAAAACTACTCAGATTTAATTACAGAGAGACTCAAGAAAGGATTATGTGTTATTGGAATAACATGGAGAAATTAATGTCATATAATCGTAGAATAAAAAAATGCCTGTGAATTATCAGTGTGAAGCTCTATGTATGTAACTATCTGCGAAACAATAGGCTTAGACTCTGTCCATTTTATTCAGAATTTAAATTTCAAGTGCTCAAATCTCTTCCTGTTGAGAAGATAACTTCTGTTTTTATGTCTCTCTGTCTACTCACAAAGTTCACTAAATAAGAGAATAAATAAGAGAAGTTGTATCCCATAACTAATTGAGATCCATTTTCAAACAAGCTAACAGTTTTTCACCACTACTTGAAAATATCTGAAAATAAATAATGAAAATAACTCAATCACAATTATTCCACAAATCACAGAATCACAGAATAATTAAGGTTGGACAGGAACTCCATGGGTCATCTGGTCCATCCCCCTTGCTCAAGCAGGAATGTCCATAGCAATTTGCATAGGACCATCCTGATAGTTTTTTAAGATCTCCAAAGAAGGAGACTCCATAACTTCACTGGGGAACCTGTTTCAGCACTCCTTCACGCACATGGTAAAGAAGTGCTACCTGATATTTAGATGAAACATCCTGTGTTCCAGTTTGTGCACATGGCTTCTTGGCACAACTGAAAAGAGCCTGGCTTTATCCTCTTAGCACCCTCCCATCAGAAGTTAATGGACATTTATAAGATTCCCCTGTTGAGCTTCCTGTTTTCCACACTTAAGAGTCCCTGCTCTCTAAAATCTTCCTCATAGGAAAGGTACTCTAATCCCTTCATGACACTCCACTGTACTCCTTCCAGAATGGCCATTTCTTTCTTGTACTGGGGGCCCAGAACCTGACATAGTACTCCTCGTGTTTCCTCACCAATCCTGAGTAGAAGGAAGGTATCACCCTTTGACTTGTTGGCCATATGTTGCTTAATACTGTTAAGGATACCATTAGTTTTCTTAGCAGCAAGGGAAACTGTTGAGTCTTGTCTACCAGAATGCCTAGGTTCATTCCTGCAAATCTGCTTTCCAGCTGAGTGGCCCCAAGTATGTAGTTCTTTGTAGGGTTGTTCCTCCCCAGGTGCAGGAACTTGCACTTCTTGTTGAACTTAATGAAGTTCCTGTAAGTCCACTTCTCCAGCCTGCTGAGATTCCCCTGGATAGCAATATGACCTCCTGGTGTTTCACCTACTCCTAGCAGTTTTGTGTCATCTGCAAACTTGCTTATGGTACATTCTGAAGTAGACAATATCCAACTGCTTTTCTCTCATCTACCAGACCACTCATTTCATTTTAGATTCTTATCAAGTTGGTGAAGCATGTCTTTCCCTTGATGAATCCATGCTATTCCTGGTAATTTCCTTGTCCTTCATGTGCCTGGAAATGGTTTCTAGGATTAACTGTTCCACCAGCTTCCCAGGGATCAAGATGAGGTTTACAAACCTGTAGTTTCCTGGCTTGTTCTTCTTGAAGATGGGTAAGAATGAATGAAGAATGAAGAATATGCTTTCCTCCAGTCCTCACACAGTTTTCTAAGTCATCATGATTCATCAAAGTTTATTGAAGGTGGTCTTGCAGTCATGTCTGCCAGCTCCTTCAGCATTCCAGGGTGGATTCCCTTAGAGGCCACAGGCTTAACAATTCTCTAACTTAGGGGTACATCTTCCTTGCTCTGATCTTTCCCCATTGTTTCCAGAAGCTGGGATTCCTGAAATCTGTTTTTTTCTTGCAAAGCGTGATGCCCCTTAGTCTTCTCCATGTCCTGCGTAATCAAGTTTTCTACCTTGTTCAGTTATGAATGGGCCCATATTTTCCCTAGTCTTCCTTCCATCACTGGTACAGAGGTCTTTCATGTCTTTGACATACCTGACCAAACCGATAATCTTTTTGGTCTTTAACTTGTTTAACTTCATCTCTGGATGCTCTGATGTTGCTGTACTCTTCCCATGTTTCAGTCTTGCTTCCACTCTCAGTATTCTTCCTTTCTGTGTTTGAGTTTGACCTAGAGTCTCTTGCTCATCTTGCACACCTACTAGCATTGTTACCTGAATTTCTCTCTTTTTGAAATGTACCACTTGAACCTGGAGTATATAATTCTTGAACATTAACCAATGTTCTTAGTTCTCTCTGGCATATGGTAAGTCAAACTAGCACATCATCCTGGAGTCTTAAGTTAAGCTTGATTATGTTATCTCTTAAAGTGTATCAGTTTTCAAGCTTCTTTTCACACACACAAAAAATAAAAATAAACTATTATGATAAGACTGTTATTTGCACAGCTATAGTTCTCATCTTATCTATTTCTGGTATCTTACCTTCCCTGTGTATGCATCTGAATGAAGGAAAATATCACTATTTTTCCAGCAGTTTTACTGACAAGTCAATTTGAAGCAATTATTAAAGATCAGTGATAAATCTTCAATAAATGATGTCTAACTCCCTATAACCTCATAACTCATTTCTTTCATTACCTAAGAAACATTTATTTTATTACATGAATACCTCCTAAATAAACTCTTATTCAAAGAAGTTTAATGAAAGGAAGAAGTTAATTAAATCAAAGATTGATGGAAATTTGATGTATGTAATTGAGATCAATTAAAACTACATATTAACCTTCTACTGAATAATTCAAACTAATGATTTCTGTAACATGCATAGTTTTGAAGATCACAGCTTCAAGGCAACTTTAAAATTTCATCCCTCTACTCTTTTTTTTTTTTTTTTTTTTTTTTTTTTTTTTAATAACTATCTCTAGAAGAGATGATATCTAGAACTCTGACATGGTTTTGTGGTTTGTTATCTGTATTCCACATCATGCTATCATGTAGCACACTGGGAGTTAAAGAGTTAATTTTGCAGTTCCCTGAATTGTCGATAGTTCCAGGTACCTGATTCTCAGAAGAGGAGAGTGAACTGCAGCTCCCAGAACATTTCATTATTCCATTTCTGTTTTCCATTCTGAGGAAAAGATAAATCTGACTGGAAGTCATGAGAATATCTCAGGTTGACCATGAGTCAACAGTTGCCTTTGTGGACAAGAAGGTCAGTGTTATCCTGGGCTACATTAAAAAGAGCGTGATCAGCAGGTCAAGGGAGGTGATCCTTCCCCTCTACTCTGTCCTGGTGTAGCCACATCTGTAATACTATATCCAGTTCTGGGCTTCTCTGTTCAAGATAGGGAACTGCTGGAGAGAGAGTCCAATGGAAGGCCATGAAGATGATTAAGGGCATTGAGTATATTCATTATGAGGAAAATCTGGGAGATTTGGGACCTATTCAGCCTGGAAAAGAGAAGACTGAAAGAGATCTTACAAATACATACAAATATCTAATAAGAAGGAGTCAAATGTGTGGAGCAGGGCTATTTTCAATGGTGCCCAGTAGCAGCACAGGGGGCAATGAGCGCAAATTGAATCATAGGAAGTTCCATAAAAAAAAAAACTTATTTGCTTTGAAGGTGACAGAGCACTGGAACAAACTGACCAGAGAGGTTGTGGAATCTCCTTCTCTAGAAATGTTCAAAACCCGCTTGGACACTTTCCTGCATAACTTACTGGAGGGAATGTTCTTTTGCACTGCATGGTGAAGTAGAGGATTTCCAGAAGTTGCTTCTAACCCCTATGTTTCTGTAACTCTATGATACAAAAGTATAGTTCCTGAATGCCAATTTGAAGCTGATTAAAACAAAATCACAGGAACATACCCACAATATCAGTAGGCCGTAATGTTTTAGTATTTTACTTCAGGTATAAATGATGATGAATGATAATGAAACTTTATTTGAGACTAAGTAACTGCATGGAATGTTTTTATATTCATAAGAAATTTCAAATTAAAGAAAAAGATTTATTGGAATTTTTTTTTTTCTCGCAATAAACATATATGAAAAAGTAAGTTTTTTTAATTAACAGTGAAACTGTTCAGGTTTCCAATTTTTTACAAAAGATAGATATACAGCCTCTCAGACCATATGAACACTTTTTTCCCTTAAGCATTATATAAATTACTACCTGCATACATGGAAAGTTCTTCCTGTTTTCAGAGTATAGCTTGCCATTATATTAAAGAGAAATGCAGATCTGTTGCTTACAGATTTTTTCCTGTCTTTTTTTGATTCAGTATGAGCAGCAGGAAAAGCAGTGAGAGAAAAATAGGGAAAAATCAAGAGATATTGTAAGTGACACACTCTATCACTTGGTCTGACATTTCAGTATGGTAGTATTCTTTGAAAAATGTGAATTACTCTCTCCCAGACTGTGATAATGACCCTCCATCTCAATGCTTAATCTCCATTGCACCTAATAAGGACAAGCTATGAGTTTTTTTCTGTACTTTCTGCTGTGATTAAATAACTAATTATAGACTTCTGTATAGGTATGGAATTCTACTACTATAACACTTTATATTTGCTGCCAAATTACAGAGATGACTGTATGTTATTATTGGTTTTTTTTTTTTTTTTTTTTTTTTTTTTTTTTTGGTGGCTTAATATTATAGATGACAATTTTTTTTTTATTTTTTTTTCTATCCATCACTCAACAATGTGCCTAGCAGATTGTACTGTTTAGCCCGTGGTTTGTCATAGATTTAAAAATTGAGTATAAAAATGCTGTAAGTCATTTTCAGCATTGTATTTCTCTTAACATAACATTCTAGTAAAGAAGGTGAGGGAAAACCTTTCCCTTGCGCAGAGGGAAAAGTGTTCTTACATTTATTATAGTCCTTTAATTTGTTTTTGTTTTATTTAACAGAATGTATCACAGTGTAGGTTGCTGACATAAAATAATTCTTAGAATCTGCAGAGAGAGCGTAAGACACTTGCAACAGTAATTTTGGGTGGTGAAAACTTAATTCATATGCATCCTCAGTTGTAGACATGCTGCAAACTGACTTCTGTATCCAAAAATTAAGTCACACATAGCTCCTTATTATCTATTCGCTTTCTGAGCAATACCTGCTGCATCTGCTATGGAAATTGATAGCCTGCCTGAAAAGAGTTGCATGCATAGCCAGTAGACCACCATACTGAATTCTATTCCCAGCTCCAATAGTAACCAAGAAAACCTCAGGGGGTAATATGTAACATTTCTCCTTAACAGGATGAGGATTAGCAGGAAGAGAAGGAGCGTAACAGGTAGAATGGGAAAAAAAAAAAAAAAAAAAAAAAAAAAAAAAAAAAAAAAAAAAAAAAAAAAAAAAAAAAAAAAAAAACAAAAAAAAA
>JAOWBP010053986.1:0-10321 GCA_028571105.1 Tragopan temminckii
TCTTCTCTTCTCTTCTCTTCTCTTCTCTTCTCTTCTCTTCTCTTCTCTTCTCTTCTCTTCTCTTCTCCTCTCCTCTCTTCTCCTCTCCTCTCTTCTCCTCTCCTCTCTTCTCCTCTCTTTCCCTTTTTCCTTCCTTTTCTTTCCCTCCTCCCCGTCTCCTTTTCCTTTTCCTTTCCTTCTTTGCTTTGCTTCGCTTCGCTTTGCTTCACTTCGTTTTCTTCTACCAGCTCCACCGTTGAAGACAAAACTCTCTGATTCTCCTCCACGTCTCGCTAGAAAAAGGAAAGTCTCAAGTTGTGACTGAGTAATTTTCACCTCAAACAGACTTTGACAGGAGAAAAGAAAAGCTGCTTCCTCCCAGGATCCCTCTGACAGAGGCAAGCTACAAGTGTGACCACAGCAACAGCAAAGGCAGGAGTGTCGATACCTGTCTGTGGGCCCAAGCAGCCGGGAGAAGTTGTCAATCGCGACCTCTGTGTGACAGCGGGTGAGGATGACCACTGCCTGGCACACGAAGGGCATGAACATGCTCTGCTGTGTGGATGATGTGCAGCTGCGCAGGACGTAGAAGATCAGTGGCACCTGAAAGAAGAAGGGGAGAAAGAACGATATGCAGGGAGTGACCGTGGACATTCAGCACATGAGCAGTGCGTGCTCCCTTGACATGCTGCCTAAGACTAAATTTCACACCAGTGACCCTGCCCAAGCCCTGGCTCTGTGCTCAGACTGTGTTTCTTTAGCACAAGAGGCAAACGGCACAAGGTGTAGAGCAACAGCAAGAAAAAATCCAAGACACGTGGAAGAAAGTCTCTTACGTCTCGACAGATGTCCTTTCTGTACATCTGTAAAAAGGTGATCATCCACTTCCCAGCAGCACGCACACGCATTCCTTTGGCCTTCCGGAAGGTCTCCTTGATGGCCATCAAGAAGTCGACGGTGCGTTCCAGGGGGAAGTTTCTGCACACCATCTGCAGAGAAATGAGAAGCAGGAGAAATCCCATCACTGCTCTGCGGCAGCTCTTCAAAACATAAAGCAGTCTTGAGGGCATTCTTAGTTCAGCGGCTTGCCGGTCAGTCAGGCAGCAATCACAATGCAACTGCTGTCCATACCCTGCTACTTATACGGAAGGTGGTTGAGTCTTCTCTCAGCTTCTCCACCCATGGTGTTTGCTTATATGCAAAGCCTACCTCCCAGCAGCCACAGTCACACACACACACACACACACACACACACACACAAACGCACACACAAACACACAAACGCACATCATAGAGTCAGCTCCTTGCACTGGGCACCTGAAGGCCAGACATAGCTCAGAGCCGCTTGCTACTTGCTGAGAAAAGTGGTCTCGGGTTGACAGCTCATTCTGGAAATGGTGTGAGAGGCTGTGGGGAGCAGAGGGATGTGCAGAAGCCTACACACTGAGATCCCACCACCCCTTTTTGGGTCTACTTACCCTCGCGATTTTGGATGAGGTCTGGAGCTGACAGACCGTGCTGCAGGCATGCAGCCCCTCACACAGGCTCCCAGTGTCTTCCATCTCAATTACTCTGTTGGTCACCTTGGCTGGAAAGAGCACAGGGAGAAAAGGGAAGTAAGTAATGCTTATGGAAACGGAACTGCTTTCCATGGGAGAGAGACAGAGGACAGGGTGGGGACGAGAAGAGAGCTGTGCACGGTGCCTCTCCCTCCTGTAAACAGGGCCCGGCCCGTGGGGTTCTGGTAGTGCTGCGGAGGAGAGCAGAGGGCTGGTGCACACCCATTCTACTTGCCTTGGATTCGGAGAAGGGAGCTCAGACAGGTGACAGCCAACTGGCGGGATGTGGGCATGGAGTCACACGTCAGTGGTGCCAGCAATCCCACCAGGGAGCCAAAGTGCTCGCAGGCATCTCCTCTCTACAGGGATGAGAGGCAGGAGCAAAGCTGTAGGCAGCCCCAGTTCTCCCTAGCTTCTCCCACCAATGCCTTCCCCACGGTGGGTGACACAGCACACACAGCAGGGGAAAGCTCGCCTTCCAGTTCAAGGGCAGTGGAGAGGGAGCAGGGGGCGTGCAATGGGGCTCTTCACTCACTCGAAGCTCTTCACATACAGCCAGCAGCTGGGAGCAGACCTGCAGGGCCCTCTTGCGTTCCCACACATTGCCTGATGTCATTGATCTCCGCAGGACCTGGAACAGAACACCTGTCTCATTGTGGACGTCTTTTCTTTCCCTTCCTGCCATCCCCCTCTCTGTCCCTCCTTTCCCGGCACTTTCCCTCAGGGCCTGCCCTGTTCTCCACGTGGCCCCCTGCCTCACTGAGCACCAGCACTGCTGCCCCTGCTCTCTGCAGACGCTCCTGTTTCCTAAGCCAGGAGCTTTTCCTCAGCTGTGACCTGCCAGGGGCTGGCTCCTGCATTTCCCCCTGCAGGGCCCATTTCTCTGTCCATTTCTGAGCTTGCAGTGAGCTGGCACATCAGCAAGAGATTTCTCCCGCTCTGAACGTCCTCTCAGTCCCCAGATCTCTGTCCCCACTATCGACAGGCACCATGCTTTCTCCCTTGCCCCACATGTACTCACATGGATTATGTTTTGGAAGAAGTCACGGGTGGGCTCTGTCTCGAGCAGGACTGCCACCAGCCGGCCTAGAGCTTTCAAAGTTGTTTGCAGAAGCTGGAAGCAGAAGAGGGGATTGAGGTGTGGCATTACGGCTGCTGCCAGAGCATAGGTCGTGTGTGCTGAGGTAGGGTTCCGACCAAGAGGTGGCGGGAAAGTTACGGCAGGTTACCTGAAGGTACTGAGCTGCTTGCTGTGACCTCCTGATCTTCAGCATCATCTCTGCTGAAGGGTGTGTCACAGTGCTCTTGCAGCACAGAGCCAACATTTCACACATGTCCTTGCTTCCTAGAGAGGGCTTCAGCTTGCTGACAGGAGGAAAAGGGGAAGAGAAAGCAGAAATGGCCTTTACCAGTGCTCTCCAGACTGGTTCAGACAAAACCAGTTTCTGAGTTTCTCCTAATCGACAGCTGCAAAGCCAACACCCCCAGCCTATGCTGCTGAGCACTGTCTTCAGTTCCAGCAGTGCCCACCTCCTCCCCGGTAGCAGTGAACCACCTCCCGCTCTGAAAGGAAGGAGACCTCAGGTCTCCCTTCTCTTCTCTGCCAGGAGGCAGGAGCACCAGGGCCTTTCTCCCTGCCCAGAACCTCAGCTCTGCTGGGCACAACAGCCCAGCCATCTCTCCTGTAGATGCGGCTCCTCATCCCCTCCAGGCTTTCAGGAACTACCCAAAAGGGGGACCACCATCCTGCCTTACAACCCCAGAGGCTCCAGCCCTTACCTCAACTGCTCCAGGGCCAGAACCACCTTGAGGGGCACTGGGGAGACAGGGATGCCCGAGTGATACTTCTTCAGCAAGTCCTGCAAGTCCCACAGAGAGACACTGTCAAAGTGGGCAAGGGGCACGCAAGAGCTCTACCTCCCAGCCCAGTGACAGACACAACTGCCACACACCAGCCCCATCACTCCCATGTTTCCCACGGAGGCGTGGCAGGATGCAGCAGCTCCACAGCTGGCGGACCCAGTCTGCTGCCCAGCCGCTGCCTGCCAGCACCCAAGGTCCCCACTAGCTGGAGATGTATGGCTGAGGGAGACCTGTTTGCCTCCAGGGAAGCAAGCTTCGTGGCACAGCCCAAAACTGCACTGCAGACAGCCCTGGCTCTAAGCACTCACCATCAGGATCTCCAGCAGCTTGCCCTTCAAGGAGGAGTTAAAGAAGTTGGAGTCACCCACAGCTTGGAAGGCAGAGCTGAAGTTGGTGATGCTCTGCACCAGCGCGAGCTTGTTCTGCAAGTCCTGAGGCCCAAGAGAGAAGAACATTCTTTGAACTGCAGGAAGGGCCAAGGGCTGCAAGGGGGACACGTGGGGGCAACACTAAGGGAAGGCCTTGGATCCTGGATCTTCATCTGGGCACAAATCTTTCCCCATGGGGCTTTTGAAGGAGAAGGCCCATATCAGCATCCCCCCACGTGGAGGGGCAGCAGCTGGGTGATCAGACACCCTGGCATGCTTTGAGCTCTCACCTGGCAGCTGCAGCTGTAGAGCAGCAGGATGTTGCCCACGATGTCTCCCTCCATGCGGGCGAGCAGTTCTTCCTTGGAGGCACACAGTGCTAAGCTGCCATGGGCGAGCATGAGAGCGCTGCGTGTGGCGTGAGCTCTCCTGCTGTCCAGCTCCATCTGTGTGGGGAGAAATGCCTTGAGACACTTGCCCAATGGCCCCCAGTGCCCCACGATGCACCTGAGCTCCCAAGGCAGGAGCTGCTGTGAAAATAAGGCAGAAGAAAGGCAAAATGGAAACCCGTAACACTTCACCTTCTTGTGCCTGGAAATCCTTGCATTTCGGCCTTTGCACAGCCTGGATGAAAACATGGTGAGTGTGTCCAAGGCTGCATGGAAGTTGCTCTCAGCAGCATGGCTGAGAAGAGAGATCATTCCCTGCGCAAAAGAACAAGGAGCAGTTGGCTCAGGCCTGAACCTACCGGCACAGCCAACCACAGCAACCGGGCCCGTTCTTGCCTGAGGGAAACAGCAGCAGTGAGGAGATGGAAAGGCCCGGAGCAGGGTCAGAAGCCCTCTGCCCCAGGGACAGAGCGGCACAGAAGCTGAAGGAGAGGAGAGCTCACCTGGGCCTCAGATGGTTCCTCTGCATTTGATTCCTGCAGGTGTTGCAGCAGCTTCTCTTGGACATGAAGGACTCCCTTACAAGCTCCCAGCACTGTCCCCAGAGCCTTGTACAGGAAGGACTGCATGGGAAGGGAAGGAAGAAGCTGAGATGTGGCAGCAGCCTGACCTGCTCAGACAGAGCCAGGTGGGAAGGACCCACACTCCCTGGGAATCACTGAGAGCAGCTGCAGACAGTTTGCAGGAAAAGACCCCCTGGGGGGCACGGGCCAGGGAAGCAGCATGAGCAGCCTGCGTGGGCAGAGCACTGCCTGCAGCCCCAGCCCCAGTTGGGCACCTGTGGCTGCACCGCTGGGTAGAGTCGGGGGGAACTCACCTTTTCTCCAGAGCTGCTGGGAGAGCTGCTCAGATACCGGCTAAGCTCACAGCTCAGGCCCTTGGTCCAAGCCTCATCCTCCACAGTCTCCAGTGACGCCCTCAGGAACTGTTGGAGAACAGGAGAAGCTAATGTTCCCTTGCCCTTTGTCTCTTCCCGCATTCCCAAGTTACTGCAGCCTTCTGGGAAGAGGTGTCTGGAAAAACAGTCCCCCTCCCAGCTCCCCCCAGCATTCCTCCTTGAGGGGCTCCTTGAGGCAGGCAAGCACTTCCCTGTTTCGTGTCTCCTGGCAATGCTGTACCTTTAGCAGTCGGCGCTCCCACGCTGCAGAGTCTGGGAAGCTCTCTTCTTTCCCTGCACAGCAATAGGAAGCAAAAGAGCCTTGCCTGGGACCAAGCCACAGAAGAAGAGCTGCTGCAAACCTGGCTTGGCCAGGGCACTCGGCACTGCCAAGCTGGGACCTGCACCCCCTCCATAATGACCTGTCCCTCCCCACAAACACTGTCCCTGCAGGAACACAGAACTAACTGCACCAAGACTGCTGTCTGAGGGGACATGAAGGGCCCATCCGTGCCCTGGAATGTTCAGATTTCCTTGGGAAAGATCCCCAGGCCTCAACGCTGTCTCCCTGGAATGGGAACAGCAGCAGAGCTGCATTTTCACTGCACCCCTTCTCTGCCTCCACCTCTCCCTCTCCACCAGCACTTTACCTTGGACACATTGCAGCAGCAGGGGGATCTCTGCATCCCACATGGCCCCCACAGCTCTGTGGATCCTTCTGTGGAGCTTTTGCATGAGCAGTAAGGCAGCGGCTTGAAGTTCACTGCCTGCAACAGGGCTCCCTGCCACCACCTGAGCGAGAGCAAGGAGAAGCAGGGTCACTTTTGCAGCAAGAGCAGCGGCGGCTTCCCCCGGGAGGGAAGCAGCTTGGCTCTGCCCTGATGGGCAAGGAGCAGCCAACAGCTTTGCCCATGGCCATGCTGCTTCTTCCTCGGGGCTTGTGGCACCGGCCTCTGGAGCATCTACTCACCAACAGGCGCACCAGCAGTGTCTGCGGAGTCAGCCGTGGGCCTGTGGGGAGAAAGAAGTACTGAGTAAGACTCCGAGGCACGCCATGCCCTGCCACACACACCTCCGCTGTCCCTTCTGGGTGCTAACAAAGGGCAGCAGAGCTCACTGGGGGAGTTTTTGCTCCTACCTTGAAACATGGAGCTGAGGAAATGGGGATCCAGTTCTTCAATCTCCCGCTTTGTCAGGTCCTCTCTCTCAGCCAGTGCTTGGACACAGCGGGAGACCGGGATCAGCATGCCCGTGTACTGGGCTGGCACCACAAACAGCAGCAGCCGCGGCCACAGGAGCTGTAGGGAACAAGGCAGTTCAGCATGTCAGCATTCCTGCCTCCACTCAGAGATGAACGGGACTCTGTGAATTTCCTTGAGTCTGTGTGCTGTGTATTGTGAGAACATTGGAGGACAGACCTGGGGTGTTGGAATGGGACGAGGAACATGTGGTGCAAAGGCAAGGAGCAGCAGCAGGGCAGAGTGTGACTTACTTTGGACATCCCTCTGACAGAGACATCCAGTGACCCCAGGATGTCCATGCACAGCTGTTGGAGAGCTCCTTCTTCCTGAGCTTCCTGGGCAGAAAGGTCTCCGGCTGCCTGCACAACAGTGTTGTTGAAACAGTGGTTACCCTCAGTTCTCAGCAGCCTCTCAGGAGGCTCAGATGTGGCCCCACCAGTGCTTCTGTGCAGCATAGGTCTTCCAAAAGAAGATGCTGCCCACTGTCCTTACCCTTCTTCCCGTGGTGCGGCTGAACTCTCTGAAGATGTGCCCCACCACATCCCAGGCTGAGCAGCTCTGGGTGTTAGCACTGAGGAGATTCTTGATGAAATACAGAATGGCCATCCGCACCTGTTAGGGATCAATTGTGGGCATGATTTTCCTGGTTGGAAGGCAAAGGGAAGCCACTTGCTCATCGGGACAGCCCTTTGGGCAGGAGCAGAGACAACAAGAGCAGAGGAGAAGACCTGGCTCCTGAGGTGAGGGCCAGGCCTTAGCACCAGGCTGTGTGCTTTCCATGCACAGCACGGGCACCCGCTCTACTCCTCCTGCTCTCCCCACAGGAGCCATCGCGACCTTGTAGTTAATGACCCAGCACCTCCCTGGTCACCCCAGCCTTGCCCGTGTTGGCAGTAGCATCACCATCCCAACAGCACTTTCCATTTCCAAACCAACTCACCCGGGGCCTGAGGTCTCTGCACAGACGCTGCACAGCCTCCACAACCAGGGGCAGCTTCTCTGTTATCACGGGCTCTGCAAGAGATGCACAGAAGCATGTGTTTAGGCACAACCCAGATTGCAAAAGGGATCCCTGGAAGACCCGACCCATAGTACTGACCATCAGAGTGAGCCAGAGTGCCGAGCAGACCCAGGGCTGCCACATATCCAGCCTCCCATTCATTGCCCAGCTGAGACTCCAGAAACAGGATCGTTTCCTCTGGGCAGATTCGGGCTGCAGGAAGGAAATCCCGCACTGTGTTAGCAAGCAAATCGTGCCCCTTTCTGAGTCTGTGAGAGAGGTTTTGGCCAGGGCACCGCCAAGCATCGCCAAAACTCCTCTCCTTACCCTGCAGCAGGATGCAGTGGGTCAGCTCTGCGCTATCAGCCTCGCTGTGCTGCTTGATGTCATCAGAGAGCTGTGGGAACAAGGTCCATTTGAGAAAATCACATCAGCACTGAGGACGGAAAAGAAACTGTGCTGCCAGCTTTCGTCTTCTTTGGCATTCTTGGGAAGAGGACATGCAGACAAAACCCAGCCTGACCCACAGCATCCCTGGGGGCATACACACGGCTCTGGAGCAGCCTCGGGCATGCAGGAGATAGGGCTGAGCAGCCGTCAGAGGCTCAGAGACTTGCAGTCCTCCTGAGACTTAGCCAAGAGGGAAACTGCTGTGGGTGCGAGGATAGGCTCCCCTTACCTGGTAGAACACGGCACTGGTGATGGCCAGAAACTTGTCCTTGGGGATTACAGACGGAACTCCCTCTAAGGCCTCCAGGAAGATAGTGAGGCTCTGCAAGACACCAGGAGAGGAAGGAAGGGCTGAAGCCACATCTAGCCACTTGAGAGCAGAAAAACTGTTTCCCAATGGTTTGTCTGCTGGCAGAAGCTCCCACACAGGCGTTCTTGTTTGTCCCCCCCACCCCGCAGCACCAAGAGAGTCTCTCTGCTCTCAAACAAGCGCTGCTTGGGCATTGTTTGCAGGCATTTCCTGCCCAGCAGCCCTCTTGTCCCCCATCAGATGCAATTGGACGTGATCCCCCCAGTTGTTAGCACAGAGCTCTTCAGGCACTCAGAGCCCCACAGTGGTGGCGGTGAAACCTCCCATCCCCAGGAGATGGGCCCCAGTGATTCTTGGCTCCCTCCTGGCTCCTGTCCGGGTTGTTCCTTCCTTGACTGAAGAGCTCAGGAAGCCTCAGACCTCCCTTGAACACCTTTCTTTCCCCAAGGCCTCCCCGCCTCCTCCCTGCATCCCACTGACTCCTCGTGGCACTTTCATGGGCTCCACGTCCACACTGAGCCCTGCACAACATCTCACCTTGGCCACCCTGCAGGTGTCTTGGATCTCCTGACACAGGTGCACGAGCCAGAGGAACTGCTCCCAGACATGTTCTCGGTGCAGCTCCTCTTGCAGGAGGACAGCCGTCATGGAAGCCACAGCCCCGAGGACAGCCTGTTTGTCCTGGAGAGGGATGGCAGAGGCCCAGCATCAAAGACTGAAGGTCTGCCTTTCCTACAGAGAGGGCTTTCTCTTTTCTTTTCCCCTTCCCCATACCCCCGTGCCCAGCTGGAGATGGGCTCTCTCTGGAGGGCGGGGAGGTTTTCCCCACGCCCTCATCCCCAGCTCTCCCTGCCACAATGCCGTGACATGCAGCTGCTTCCTGGCAGGGAGATCCAGCCCTGAGCACAGAGCCAGTTTGGGGCCCTTTGCAGAGCCAGCCCACTCCTTCTCATCTCCCCTCTGCTCTCAGCCTGCTGGGCACAGACAGAGCTGCCGACATGGATGTCCCTGCTGCTATCCCGGGCTGGGAATGCAGCAGTGCTCACCTTTTCCTCTTTTCTGTCCTGCCAGTTCCTCACCACGGAGAAGAAGAGCTGGTGAAGATTCTCATAGATTCGCTCTTTCTCCACGGCAGACCAGGGGCATTGCTTTCCAGATGACAAGTGAACCTTGATTCCATCTGACCATTGTCTCACAACTGAAAAAACAAAACAGAACCAAAAAATGAATGAATAATTAATTAATTAAAAAAAAATCAAACAAAAAACAAAGTAAGACAAGAGAAAAGTGAGCCTGTGAGTCTGCAGCAGGGTGAGGTGCAAGGGATGTCTCGAGGCCCCCTGCTCTGGGGTAGACACTCACCAGCACAAGCGATGTGCAGCATCCGGCCGCTCCTCACCTGGCCCACCACACTGTGCAGGCCAGCCAGCGTCAGCCACACAAAGGGGATGCACTGTGGAGCTGCAGAGGGGAAGGAGAGGGTCACGGTCAGAGCTCCAGCAGCGAGGGAGGAGGGGCTGCAGCCCTGCATCCCCCAGCTCAACGCAGATCACGCGCAGAGGGGAAAGACCCCTTTCCCTGGTTATCACAGATGTCAGGAGGCTGAGGGTGCACTACCGTAGGTGCTGAACAGTTTGCTCAGGGTGATGAGCACGAACTCCTTGGTCATCTCCCCCACGGCCTTGAGGTGGCCCTGGAGCTCGGCCATCACCAAGCTGAAGTGCGTCCTGGCCAGAGCTACCAGGACATTGCTGGAAGCCGTCCTCACGTTGTCTGTCACGTCCTGAAAAAGAGTTACTTGTGACACGCGGCACAGGAGACTGCCTGAGGCCTTCCCTTGGAAGGGCTAAGCCACTGCTGTCTGCCAGCAGAATACCAGCGCGGGCAGGCAGCTCCCTTTGCCTTTGGGAGTGACCCCTTACCTGGGCCGCCGTCAGGTCCTGGGACACCTCTGCCAGCAGCCGGTTCACCACTCCGCATGGCAGGCGGCTGTCATCTTCACGCAGGACGCTCTCCAGCTCACAGTACACCTGCGCTCGGTCACCCTGGGGACAGGGACCAATCATGCTGGCTTTGCCCTTGTTCCCGGGGAGCCGCCCGCTGCCACCCATCACTATGTGGATGTGCTGCCAGGGCCTGGCACCCAACGGACCGTGGCACTGGGCCAGGGCAAGGATTGATGGTTGGATGTCCCCAGCTCACCTCCTGGTCTTGCAGCCGCTGCA
>JAOWBP010053987.1:0-10320 GCA_028571105.1 Tragopan temminckii
CCCTGGAGGCATTCAAGGCCAGGCTGGATGTGGCTCTGGGCAGCCTGGTCTGGTGGCTGGTGACCCTGCACATAGCGCGGGGTTGAAACTAGATGATCATTGTGGTCCTTTTCAACCCAGGCCATTCTATGATTCTACGAAGCAAGCTGGACTTTCTTTAGGAATATACCCAGCTCAAAACCTCTCCTCTGACATCTAGTGTTTTAGGACTAATGGTATTTCAAAAGGCTTTAAAACCCAATTATCGTAACAGCTAAATGCATTGTTCACATTTCATATTGCAGGGGAAGAAGAAAACAAATACACAAGACCTTTTCCATTAATAAACAGCTGAAATCACCTCTTGGAATTGCCTTTTAAGATAGAGATTTCTACCTGCTTCGCACTCTTTGGGTGTGTTCAGGAAGAAGGTTAAGACCAAGGATGTGAAGGTACAAGTGCATCCTTCTAAGATATTCTCTTAACAGAAGCCAGGCAGTTTCCTCCAGGTCTGGTAGGAGTCCAAACCAGCTTTTATTGCTTTCTATAAGGAGTTTTGATCGATGTGTTGCCCCCAGGAGGGAAAATGCTCATTTAGTCTTGATCTTGTTTCTCATTAGCAAGGTTGCTAAGTGAAATATTGGGCCACCCAACTTCAGATCCAGCAGGACCAGGTGCAAAGCGTAAGGCTAACAGACAACCAGCAGGAAGAATTCTCAGCCTCTGAAGGTCACAAAGTGTATGCAAAGGAAATGCCAATAACTATGTGAGCTGACAAAATTTGCAATGAATCTCTAAATCTAAGCAGCAATGCAAATTGGCTCTGACATTCAGCATTCATCATTCACCCAACACAGCAAAGAAATCATTCTTCGAATTAACACAGAAAGTAAAGAACCAGTGATTAACACCAAGTGTTTGAATGCTCTATTATCTGATGTTAACAGCCCTCCACAACCAAGGATTGGTTCCAGGCACCTCAGGCCCTCAAGAGCACTTCTTCAAAGCCATAGACAGCCCTCTAAGAGATATATCAAGATCAAACTCAGGAAATTATCTTTCATCTGTATCACAAAAGCAATGTAAAAAAATTTATGACTGCAATTAAGCCTGTAAAATAAGCCTAATTCTTAACTTTTGAAAAGTGATTAGTGCAGCATTTTGGAGCAACGGATTGGTGAGATCCCCACATAGCTCAGTTATAGAAGTGCAGATGATCCCACTGAGAAAACAGCACAAGTTCGGGATGTCCAGCTTAACATACACCAATGTTAGAATCAGGCCAGGTTGAAATGAAAGAGGGCTGTTTTTATGCTGCTGCTTGAAAAACAAGACACATCTGGTGTTGTACATTCACTCAGCATCACAGGGAACAGCACTCATCCTTAGCCTTACTTATCCTCCATGGAGAAAGTCACAGATACATACAAGGGTTGTTGCAGGGAGAAGGCCAGCAGAGCTACTGGAGGCCCCAACTCCTGCCAAGCAGTGTTTGTCTCCATCACCGTGAACAGCACAGTTCTTTTGGTGAGCAAAGGCAGGCCTAAAACTCTCCACAAGATCATTTCAGAAGAGCTCATACAAACTTCCCAACAGAAACAAGAGAAAACTATCAGCCCAAGACAAAAATGAAAGATTCTCTTCAGCGTTCTTCTGGAAGGTGCCCAGCTCAACAACGCGCACACAGAACAGGCAGCGGAAAGGTCATTTTGAAATTAAATTCTAAAAGAGACACCACAGCTAACATTTTCCAGGCTCAGGAGCACAGAATTGAGTTATTTATTCAGAATGAAGCAGATCTGGCTAATGTAGAGTTCATATGTAATTGGCTCCGATGAACAATAAAGTTGCAAACTCATTTCACTAGTGCATGAACGTGCAAGAAGGCAATCTACCATTGAGCATTTTATAGGAAATACCGTTATCCAGCCACATGCAGCCTTCTGCCATGTGGATCACAGCCCATTTAACAGTGACATCGATGCTGGGCTGCTCTGAGGAAGGAAAGGCAGTTCTGTCCATTACATAGCAGCCAACATCATTGGGGTCAATTACCCCATTAGCACTGAAACAAACCACAGATTCCTTACGCGTGAACAGAGAGCTTCAATCTTCTCCAAGTATCACTTTCAACTAGCAATCACAAAATGGGTATAAGATATTCAGCTACTTACAAAGAGCACTGAGCACCTAGCAGAATTGGGACCTTAATTAGGGTTTAATAAGATGGTAATTGTAATGGTAGTGGTCTCATTAGCCTGATGCCTCATTACTGTGAACACAGATCAAGTAGAGAAAGCCAGTCAACCTTGCAAGCCTTTCCAAACAACGAGACTAGAGTTGATTAAAGCAAGCACTGCTTTTGTGGCAACTACTAATTGAAAGCTATTTCACAGCCAATGGGAAACTAATAGCAATTTGTGTCACTCTTTTTAAGTATGTCTTTAGTAAGAAGCATGGGACCAGGAAGTTTGTTAATACTAAATAAAGGCCAAAAAATAGAGAGGAAGAATTTGTAGTCAGCACCACAAAAATCAAGAACACTGGACTGGAACGATGTTTGCACCAGGGACAGTCTATGGAAATTACTAATGACTGTTCATTGTAAAGTCTCTAAAGCAGACCAATACATTTCTGAATCATGAAGAACTTAACGGCCTTTGGTTACCTGCTACGTCTATTTAAGCTGCCACTTCAGGCACAAATTTGGGCATTGCTCTACTCCATAGGAACTGAAGTCACGCTGGATTTTCAGTGTAGCGTTCTACTTGTCTTTTATCAAACAAAAACATCTGTCCGGTGATTCTCATCTTTTTCCATTTGTAGAAGGTCATAGCTACATGTCTAAGACAAAGCTGTGCATTTATTAAGAACAGCATTTATAGCAATGCGTTTCATGAATCTTTTTCTTGTGATTTTGGCAGTTCAGAGGAAAAGCCAGAGCACCCCATAAACAAAATGAGAGTACAGATACCACTTCATGCTAGGCAATCCTCCAGCTGCCAATCAACTAATTATTTCTGATCGCAGAGCAAGATGGTGCATCCTCTAGACTGTTGCTTACCTACTTTCAATTGAGAACAAGGCTTGCTGAGACTGGGATCTTGCAGCAAGCCATTTTACATCATCCTTTCACCATCAGAAAGCAATGTGAGAGTTGGTAAAATGAACTCAAAAGGAATGGTTCATTAAAAATAAATATTGATTCATTTTTTGCTAAAGCCATTTCACTTAAAAAACAACAAAAACTTCTCATCTTGATCTCTTGATATCCAACTAGAAAATTTATAAAATAACCTTTTTTTTGCTGGCCTGTTTCTTTGTTGGTTTAGATCTTCAAAGCTGTTTACCCCAGGACCAAACATACAAAGCATCAATATCATCACTGCACATCAGTCGTGTGCTTACAAAGTCAATGGTGAATAAGAAGCACCTTTCAAGGATGTTAATGCACATAGAGCTCCTTCAGGGTGGCCCAGGAGCATTACAGGAGAATAAACACAGATATCACAAGGTGAATTAATATAAAACAAGAACGCAGAGCCACAACATTAGGAAGTCCAGCTGCCTGCTATTGGTTTTACACCACAGGCTACGGAAATCCAATGGGGAATCTTTGCTAAATGCTCAATCGGCCTTCAGAAAATTCATTTAAGACCAAGGCACCATAGCAAACACAGGCCAAGGGTACAATAGAGGGATTTCTACCAGCCGTGCTACGCAACTGCTCTTTTGAAGGAAGTAGATGATTATCTCAGTACCAAAAATGCCATTTCTGGAGATCGAGCGGCCCCACACCCATGCTGCAGGATGCAATCCACACCAAAACCCTGCTGTGCATCAGAGAACTTCCAGGACAAGCCAGACAATGGGTGGACAACAAGGCAGAGGACATCAAAGGCAGATGGAAGACTTCAAGCTTGTAAAATACTTAATGAGGCAAAAAGAGATTTATCATCTGTGCAGCATCACTTGAGGGCAATCAGAGCTGGCAGGACCGAGGTTTTACCCTGGTCTGTGAAATATCCAAAATGGAGATGAGAAAAAGCAATAACAGCCTCTTCACGGATGATAAATGGAGACATAATATGACTAAAAAAAAATGTATTTCTAAAGTTAAGTACACCTCAATACTCCAAAAAGCATCTAGATTACTAGACAGAAGAGAGCTAACTTTACCAAATACCAAGCACATCTCCATCACCAGGATGCTCTTTCCTGAAGTTGAAGCAAATACCAAAGGGACTGGCTCTGGCTAAGGTGCAGCACGAAGTGCAATACAGATCACCACTATCCTCCTTCTCATCATGCTGTAATTTCATAATTTAAATTCAAAAAATTACATTCAAATCTCCATAGTCAGTGCAGATTCAAAAGTATGGGGCATGGGGTACTCTGATACACCCAGGCTCTCCCAATAGAGAAAGAGATAGACAGTGCAGCAGGTACTTATGTAATCATTGGAAAAACAAAACAAAACAAACAAACAAACAAAAAAAAACCAACAACAAAAAACAGGGTATTTGCCTTATTCCAGAAGGATGTGTGGAACTGCTGTGCAAGAGGCTGAAGAGGCTGTCATCCCAGCAGAGTGAGGAAAAGCAGAGCTGTAAGCTTTTTTAAACTTATAACTTCATCATAAATTAGGCGAATACTTCTAAAAATTGCTTATAAATTGCATTACTCTAGCATTTACATCAGTTTTGATGCTTATGAACAATTATACTTTATGGAGCTTAAAGTACAGAAAGAAAAAATTCATTTTAGCAAAGGAAACAATTTTGTGACTGGGACGTAAAGTCTCTCTTGGTTTCTCCCATCTCACACCCACTTTCAGAGCCCACATCACCTCCACCACCCTTTCGTGCTGGAAGAAGTGATCTGCCCAGAATCCTCTGAGGCCCACAACTCCAGCAAACTCTATTATCTTGCCTAACTTACTGTCCAATCCAGTTTCACTATGGCTGAACCCTTCACTCGGAGTCAGTTTCACACAACATCCCTGCTCGGTTGGTGTATCATTTAAGGAACAGACAAATGCCATTTCCATCTTTGCACAGCAGCAGGTGCAGTCACACACTCGAGCACTTACTGAACACACACCTCACATCAAACTCCCAGTCTTTGGGATTTCACAGGGCAGTTCCTCCCAGGGACAGCACAGGCAATGCTTCCATTGCTCCTCATAACAGATTTCTATCTGTTTTGGAACATCAAGATACCAGCATTTTAATCTTTTCTGCAACATGACTATTTAAGGGAATTAAAATGCCACTCTGCTAAATGATTTCCAGTACATCATTCACACAGAAGAGAGCAATCAAACCTGCTTTTGCAACTGCAGGGAGATTACTAAACCTAGGGGAATTCAGGTCATACTCTTTCTCCTCAGAAAGGGACAGAGCCCTACTAATTGCACTGTTGTCCTTCCCTGAGCACCCACTCCAGCAAACCCAGGAGCGGAGCAGGAGGATTTCATGCAATGGCTTGGGCTGGGAGGGATCTCAAGGCCTGTCCAGTTCCAATCCCCTGCTGCAGGCAAGGTTGCCACCCACAAAATCAGACAGCATAGGGCCCCATCCAGCTTGGCCTTGAGCACTTTCTGAAGGTGCTCAGCAGCTGCAACTCAGAAGATGCTGCAGAGCTGAAACATAGTCTTGGCATTTGACATTACGTGGAAAACTACGAACTTTGGACAGAATCCAGGCAATGTTTTGGAGAAGACAAAGGATGCTGAAATTGGGCCTATGAACGCACACACCTTTTGTACTCCCTCCTCTCAGTTCATGAGCTGTCATGTTCCACATGACCTGGCAGCTGTATTTTCACCTCCCTGCAATTCTGAAAATTCTTAGAGATCAGTTTCCATGAGCCAGTTGCATTCTGTTGTTTAAAATTCCATTCATTAGCCTCAGTTTGACTGATACATAACTAAAGCTACATTGACTTAATTAAAAACAGCCAGATCTGACTTCTTTCCTGTGCACAGATAGCTTGTGGATGAAGAAAAGTAACTTAATAATTGCTAAAGCATTTGTATTGAACACAAAAAGAATTTGTCAGATTAAGCTAAGCTTGAGGTCACTCACTCTGAGGATGCAGCACAAACCAAAGCTCCAGTGAGAATGAGCTTCACATGCATCATCTTCCAGAATGCTTTCAAAAATCAATAACGCTCTTGAAATGCTTTAAATACAACCAGAGATTTGCTGCAAAGTAGCTAAACCAATTTAAGAGCGGAGGTTTGGTCTGCCTTGAGAACAGCTGAACTGAAACAAGCACCATTTGGTGGTATGACTAATAATGTCCTCCAGTACACACCTACCTGCTTAGTTAAGTAAAGCCAAGGGCAAAGGACAATCTTCTGTCTCCCTGCTTATAAAGCAGAGGAGCCCCTAACCCCAAAGGTTAGCCATGGGCCACATGCACATTGTCATTACACCATTAATTAAAAGCTCAGTATCAGGATGGTGGGTCCCACTGCTCACCCTGCCCTCCCACGCTGCACTGGAGAGCTCAGAGCAGCTGTGCCCATCTCTCTCTGATATTTCAGAAGCAGAAAGCCACGACTGATTTCTCACAGCAGAGCCCAGAGATGACACGCTTCAGGAAGACACAGCAGTCCTGACAAATGAATTCACCTCAAAGGCAACTCCTGAAACTTGAACACCAACTGCGGTTTAATTTAACAGATGAAGGTGCAAGTGTGGTGACAGACAATTTAAATGACAAAGAATTGAAGCACCCTGTAGATGAAAGAGACCATTCTGCAATAATAACTGCAAAACCAAACTTTAGCCACAGCAGCTGAGCTGCTGCTGAACTGCCCTGCTTACAGAATGGCTTCGGTTGGAAAGGACCTTAAAGATCAAGTTGCTCAGTTTGGATCTTCAGATGCAAACAGATGCTTAGAAGATGAGTTGCTGGGCTGGCAAGACTTGGCAAATTACAAGCTTGCTTGCTATCCTATAATGGATAATCATGAAGTTCAGATGATCAGTTAGTCTGATCTCAGAGAATTTGCAGTAGTTGGTGCAATTTCCACTGTAGCAACTCTTCGCTAAATAAAATGAAGTATTCTCATGCTAGAAGTCTTTCCTATTTACTTTTACTGAAGGAAATCAACTTGGTAACTCCTAATTCACCAGCAGGATCAGGGTACGGTATCACAAATTCCCATTTGAATTAGTCATCTCCAAGCTCAGACATGAGTCTATCCAGCAACACATGTGCTAAAACAGTGAGCATGAATGATGGAGGCTTGATTCTATAGTTTACAGAATGGACACAAATTCATGTGGCAATAAGCATAGCTGGGTTACATTAGGGCAAATCATTCAGCAAGCATGCGGCAAGAGCCTTTGATAGTGATAATGGGGAAGCTTATATTAATAAATGGCCATTTGAAAGCTATGCAGTAGGCACAGGCAGCTCTCACAAGAGAGGGGTGACCAGCAGAAGACCACGTGCCAACTGCTGTGCTCACCAAAAGCTGAAAAAGGGAAACAGCAAACCTAGCACCCAGGGGAATAAAGAAGATTGGCTACAAAGAGCTATAGGACAACATTACACTAAGCAACAGGGTAGGCAATCCAGATTACTCATTTTTATATCAAATGTCAAAATGACACATCAGAAAAACCCAATCCTAGTTTTCCTTTCACAAGTAGGAGCTCTCAGTTACAGTTACCCAGAAATGAGATCTTGGGACTATGACAGCTGTAAGAAGCGTTAGCACAGTTATTAAGACAAATTTTATGCTGGGAATTATTAGGAAAGATTTTCATATAAAACCATGAATCAGATAAAGGATTTATATCAACAAGAGCACATGCAGTTTTTCAATTCATGGATCTCCTTTTGATTCATGGGTCTCCCCTGCTTACCTGTCCTTAAATACGACATCCTCTGAAGCAGAAGACTGGAGCCATAACTAGAAGGCATACAGTCACTCAAACATGCTTGCAGACATTGTAACCCAGGGAACAAACGCAATGATCAGTTTATTTATATTATAATCAAATAATCACTAGGTATGATGCATCTCTGTACTTTAAGAAAATGGTTCCATAGCTTGGATGAAATTCATTGTAACAGATCAAACTGTGGTCAGCATGAAAGGAGAGCACAAGCTAAGACAACCACAGCCATTACCAAGACACAGCAGGAAAAGCCCTTGGTATGATTATATACCACACAATCTTTACATACTATAATTTAAAGGGAACTTCAAGGGAACTGCAGGCCTGTAGCAAAGTTGTGTAGTTTGAAAAATGTGGGCTACAAAAAGCAACAGGGAGCAGCAGGTGTCTCCTCAAGACTAAACACAGAATCCATTCATGAAAAAAGAACCAACTGGGCCTGTTTCCTTGCATGGCCAGACAGGCCTGGCAAGATTTGGTTCAAGCTCCTTTAATGAGAATGGTTCTGGTACCAGCATGCCATGGCTAGCAATGCACAAATTCAACAGCTAAAATCATTAAGCATATGTATTCAGTGCTGTGTGGGAACTGCTGAAGAATTTTTTGTCGTTGTTTCACTTTGTCCATAGAGTAAATTCTTGTCAGGCAATAGGCAATTTTAATGTTTCACACCTTGACCCATTTCAACAGTGATGCTCAGCCTTATCTGCCACAGTTACTGCAAAGATAAGATGCAAATTTGTAGTACATCAGCTGTTCCACGGTAATTGCCTCTGCAGACTCTTTCTGGGTGTATGTTCACAGAATAATTTAGTTCAGTCACTAGGTGTTTCTATGGGACAGTAATTTGAACCTAAGCAGGTGCACCACAGCAGCTCAGGGACAGAGAGAGGGAGAGCCAGAAGGGGTTTCAGAATGCTCATTGCCCATGACATTTTGGAATCCCCTTAAACCAGTCACTCAGGTTAGGTCAAGATACTTGAATTTAATCCTTCCACCCCCCCCAGTGAAGCACAAAGTACTTTGTCAGGGAACTTTCAACTGAGGCCAAATCATCGAGATGGTCTGTCATGTACTGCTGGAGCATCATCCTCCTGCACTCCCTGACAGAAGCTGAGGTTCCCCTCTGTAGCAATTGGACAGATCAATACAATGGGAAAGTTGTTACAACAAAGGTGTGATGACAGAAGGACCAGCACAATAGAAAGGTGCTATAAAGGAAGGCAAGAAGATTGCTCACCCATATCAGAAGATTCTAGGTTTGCAGGGGAAAGCTTCGCCAAGGAGGGATCTCCAGAAAGAGATCCTTCCCCAGGTGGCAGTCAGCCCTTAAATGGGGTCTAAGAGAGGTGCAGCCAGGCTCCACCCCTTCTGGTCACACAATTGAATTGCCCTCACCTGTGCTCCCAGGGCTGACCAACTCCTTTTCCCAGGTGCTCAATCAGTGGTTCAGGCTCAGACTCAGCAGTTACCATCCACCCTCAGACATGGCTCAGCACCCAAGCCAAAGGCAGAGTATTTAAGTACCAACAAAGATCAGATTCTCTGAACAACTTCTGTTAACAGGCACTGGAGCATAAAAATACTTTGTCGGGACCATATCACACCAATTACCAAAAAGTAATGTCCTACTGGACAAAATAACTTCCTCTGTACTATAGTTACTGGGAAATCTACTCCAGTACACATCTTCCCTGGTTGTCACTTTATCTGAAGCTTGTAAGCCTACAAAAAAAAATAAATCATTTATCTAAATCCAAAATTCAAGTGCTGCAGTGCTACAAGCACAGTACTCTCAGTGCAACTGTCTTGTACCATTACCTTGGAGACCAACAGGCAAATATCCATAGCTTCGCCATGAAAGAAATGACTTTTTCTACCAGCCAGAGAATACCTCAAGATAAAGCTTCAGAAGGCAAGATCCCTGACTGCCTACTAATCCTCCTCTTAAATAGAGATATTAAATACGACCTCCATTTCCTTTCACAAACGTCATAACTATAGGTTGAGAATCTACCTTCAAATCCCATGTCTAAGAGCAGGGTCCAAGTACTACTTCAGCTCCAGCAGCTTGGTGCTGCAACCATTGCCCTAAGAGTCTGTTCCAGTGCTCAGCCACCCTTTGGTGAGGTACATTTTACTATACCCAACTAATGTCACAGTAATATTCCCACACTACCTCTGTAATGCCATAACTTGATGGAAAGCACAGCCATGATAGCAGGGTAGCAAAGTCCTAGGCTGCAGCAAGAAAGGACAAGCCCAAACACAGCAGCTGCAGACAAAGCAACAGAGGGGAAAAAAAATTGCTTACCCTTAGAAGGCCTCGTGTATGCAGGGATCTCCAGCAAGATCCCCTCACCTCCACTGCCAACCCTTAAATGAGGGCTGGGAAGGGGTGGATCCTGGCTCCAGCCCT
>JAOWBP010053988.1:0-10319 GCA_028571105.1 Tragopan temminckii
GTACTGTGTTCAGTTTTGGGCACCTCAGTACAGAAAGGACATTGAAGTGCTGGAGCAGGTCCAAAGAAGGGCAGCAAGGCTTGTGAAGGGCTTGGAGAATATGCCTTATGAGGAAAGACTGAAGGAACTGGGGAAAAGGAGGCCAAGGGGAGACCTAATTGCTCTCTTCCAGTATCTGAAAGGTGCTTACAGGGAGAGCAGGGTTGGTCTCTTCTCACTGGTGAGAGGTGACAGGACGAGGGGAAATGGCCTTAAGTTGCATCAGGGCACGTTTAGGTTGGCTATCAAGAAACACTTCTTTACAGAAAGGGTTGTGAAGCACTGGAATAGGCTCCCCAGGGAGGTGGTTGAATCAGCATCCCTGGATGTGTTTAAAAACCATTTGGATGTGGTGCTCAGGGACATGGTTTAGCAGAGGGTTCTTGGAGTTAGGGTAGTATGGTTAGGTCGTGGTTGGACTCGGTGATCTTTAAGGTCTTTTCCAACCTGAGTGATTCTATGATTCTGAATGTCTAGTGTGTAATTGTGTAACTCATTCAAAAAATGCAATTTGGGTCTGAAGAAAACCAATGTTTTTAGATGCAAATTGTATGTTTAATGGTAACGTTTTCATCAATGCAGTGGAGGTCTCTGAAGATCAGTATAGTAGTGCCTTTTGGTTATTTTGATGATTCATGGTTTTGTAGATAGGCTGGTAGTTTTTGAGGTTTTATGTAATTGTAGCTTGTGGATTGGTTATGAGTTGGGATCAGTTATTTAACTTTGCAGGTGCGCTCAGGAAAGCAGCAGCTGCAGGTCTGCTGGAAACAGTGGTTTGGAAGGTGTAAATCTCCAGTTTCAAGGACGGATTCATTCCTACCCAGTTATTCACTGATGTTTCATCCTACCGTTTATTAGTTTAAAAGCATGTGGACATGTAATGGCAACTTGAATGATATTAAGTTGGGGAAATCTGCACCACACTGTTCTGCACTGCATAAACAAACATATACTGATTTGCTGAAATTGATCTAATCTTATTTTTTTCTTCAGATTATTTAAAATAAAGGAAACTGTCGTGATAATTTTAAATTTTTGTAGTCTCTAGATGTTACCATATTTCAGGCAAATTCAAAAGCTGCGAATTCAAGTACCTAAACCACTTTTCTCTCCTAAAGACTATTTTCTTGGTATTAATATTAATTTCATATGCCTTTCTAGGCCATCACTGAGAATAAACCAAAAAATAGAAATATACTCCATTCCCTTGCTAAATCTGGAGCTTCATTCAGGAAATATCTTGATGAAAACTTAATGTTTCACTAATTCACATAAGAGTGTATTTATTTTCTTGAGTAAGAGCTTACAATAATGGCATTTTAATTAAAGGCTCTTGTGACCAATCCATAGTTATGACCAGTCCTCTGTTGTGGGTTATCCTTGGTAGGCAGCTCAGCCACACAGCCACTCACTCACTCTCCTCCAATTCGGTGGGAGAGTGAAAGGTAAAAGTAAGAAAATTCATGGATTGAGATAAAAACAGTTTAAAAGGTAAAACAAAAACTGCACTCAATGTCAAAAATAGAACAAGAAATTAATTCACTACTTCCCATTGGCAAGCAGGTGTTTAGCCATTTCCAGGAAAGCAAGGCTCTGTCATATGTAGTAGTTTCTTAGAAAGACAAACACCATCACTCTGAAAATCTCTCATCCCTCCAGCCCCTCATCTTTCCTCTTTCTATTGCTTTTGTTCTTGTGCATGACATCATGGTATAGAATATATAGAGAGTATATGTATATTCTATAATATATAAGAAAATATAATAATATATATATCGAATATATATCTCTGTTCATTTGGGCCAGCTGCCCTGTCTGTGTGTCCTCCTAGCTTCTTGTGCATGCCAAGACTCCTTGTTGTCATGGCAGTGTGAGAAACAGAAAAGACCTCAACTGTGTGAAACCAGTGCTTGGTAACAACCGAAAAAAAAATGGTATATTGTCAACTTTTTTATGGTTGCAAAATCAAATTTCATCATACAAGTGACACTGAAGAAAATGAACTTCATCTTAACCAAAAGCAGTACAGAGGCTGAAAGCAGGGCTTCCTCATTCTCCTAAATGAGGTGAGAGTACAAGTTCTGCGCCTATCTGCCTCTTTCCTGTTTATTCTCAGTGGAGCCCATGCCTCTGCTGACAACTATTCACAGCAAGCTGAGGCATGAAGATGAGGAACGCAGGAACTTTCTGTAGTAGCAGTGAAAAAATATGAGTATTTATAGATCATCTTGCTTGTTTAAAATGTATTATAAAACAATAATTCAGTATGATGAGTCACGCCTTTCCTCTCTAACTCCTTTAGTATTCTGTGCCCTTCAAAGGGAGATGATAAAAAGAGAGATAGGGAAATATATGGTAGTACTATTAAAAAGTGTACAGTCACCATTCATTTGTGGAGATCTAGAAAGACTGAGAAGTTATTCCCAGCACTTCCTGCAGACATTTCTTCTAACCTCTGTGGTGTAATTTATGTTCCTTTTCTTGTGTTTTATTGCTTGTCACCTGAGAAAAAAGACTGTCAACCACCTCACTACAGTCTCCTTTCAGGCAGTTGCAGAGAGTGATGAGCTCTGTCCTCAGCCTCCCTTAGCCATACCTCTGTTCTGCCCCCAGACTGACAAGAAAATTAAAGGAAGGTGTACATAGAATTCAATATTACACAGATATACTGTAAATGACATTTAGAAACAGCTCAATTTTTATTACAGAAGAAAATACAAATAGGTATGGATTTTACTTTACTAGTGCAAAAGCATAAATATGTTCACTTTAAATGAGGTGCAACTCATAGGGTTTCAAACACTATTTTAAAAGTCTGCAATGTTTTGGATATTCAGAAAAAAAAATATTTTGCAACTGATTTGACTGAACGAATTTAGCGTGTCAACCACATTTAACTGACAGTATTCTGCATGCATGTAGTTTCAATAATGAAAAGCTGTATAAACATTATTCTTAGTGTAATACTTGAAAAAACTGAACCTATGTGCCTGATGCCAAAGGAAAAGATGTATAAAAGCAAAACAGTATCCTTATGCATGAGTATATGTAAAGTATTCCAAAGAACACCACGCTAAAAAGGCACTTCTAGAAGTTGTAGTGAAATACAGGGTTATGTAGACTTTGCTGATTGGAAAATGTAAACTAAGTAAAGCGTCACGTTGGAAATCCTCGAATAAGAACCATTCATTAATTTCTTAAAATTTCCTGTTTATGGACTGAGGCAAATTAACTCTACATTCACTAGCGCTACCCTGTTTGCCTTAGAGACTCTTGATTGATGAATACTGCAGTTATCTTCTTACCGTAAAGTTTGTCACTAAGCTGACAAATCCTTGAACGTTAAGTGAGAATGTTGTGCTGTTGTATATAGTTAGCTGTATGTTTCGTCACAACACGCTTTGGCAGGCAGGCATTGATACATCTAAGTCACTTCAGACATCTCTACTAGGAGGCTTTAAAATCATATTACTAATATTTCATTCAGCAGAATAAAATATTTGGAAGTTTATTTTCATATTTTGTGTTGGTTTTAAGCAGATAAACAATTTTGTGATTCTGAGATAGAGGTTAAAGTTTTAAAATATGAATTTATTTATCACTCCCACAGATTGATGCCTAGGAAATCATAATATTGTCACTGTCTGTTACATGAAACAGCTTATGGTTTGTGGGCCACCATCAACCAAAAAAATGCAAATAACTATAGAAGATCACAGTAGCATTACTCCCACTTAGCAGTTTTGGTGGAATCCTTCTGGCTTAGCAGAGGTTTAGCCTAAAGAATATTCATGAGATACGAGCATTTTAGAGGATATTTATCCATTGATTGCACTGTATGCAGTTGTTGTAAACCCTATGCTCAGCAGTTTTCATAGCTGAAAGGATAAGCGTGGAATTTGTTTTTGCAGGCAGCACCCAAATTCAAAGCTGTGAGCTTATATTGCATTATATATTATTCATATTGTGCAACTGGATACATTTTCCAATCCTCCTCAATTCTGTTTTTGTTTGTTAATTTTATTAAATATATGATTAAGTTGCAACAGTTTTAACTAGTAAATTCAAAGAATATATAAGCAAATTCTGCTCTGCTCTTTATTTTGCATTTTGTAGTCAAAATAATATCTGCTCCAGCACCTTCTTTATTTATCTTCAAATATTTCTGCAGTCTTTTTAGGATTGTACCTGACTTCCATGTCTGTAATGTAGCACATACTGCCATCTTTTAGAAACATCTAAGTTAACGGTATCCAGAGAGCTGGAAATCTCATTGCTGAAGTTCTTGTAAACATGCAGATTAATAGTTCTTCAGACCGCAGGAATAGCTTAATTCAGTTCTTCATGCATAGACATCTAGTGTCATTTGAGAAGCCCTAAGATGGCAAAGATGAATTGACAGATATTACACTGGATCTACTGGTAACCATACTTTATGTTGCCATCTGAAGACCAAATCAGATGTGTGAGAACAAGTTAAATTGTTTCAGATGCCTGTATGTGGCATCTCTATGTGCAAGGTATAAAAGCATGTCAGTGAGGAGTAATTTTGGACAATAATGTTTGCACAGTGAAGAGTTCACAAATGCTCTGTAAGAAAGTTCATTTAGTAATTCTGACTGCAGCATTTTGTTTTACTTCACAGAATCACAGAATCGTAGGGGCTGGAAGGGACCTCAGATCATCCAGTCCAACAAAAACAGAACAGAAGCTTTCCTTTGTTAATAAACATATGCAGTAGCTTCTATTACTAAAACAAACAAAACCGAAATTAAAAAATATATATATCAAAGAGAAGCTGGAATAAAAAAAAAAAAATTTATACTGTAATTTATTTTTGAAAAAAAATATGAATTGTCATATTCTGATTTTTGCTCATATGGCACAAGAGTAGCAGTAAAATCGATGGATTAGGTATGATTCAAAAGAGAAAGACAAGTTGTTATGGATGATGGTGAGAAGAAACAGAATTAAAAAAAAAATTTTTAACATATTTTCTTACAGTTCTACTGAATCTCGATATCTCTTCAGAAGTTTTGTGATGAGAAAAGCTATTTAAAAATAAATAAGTTTTAAGTTCTTAAAATTGTCTAGTTACATTTTGAGTTAAGCAATGTTTCAGATTTTGCTAACAGCCAAGGTTAGTAAGAACTATAGAATGGGCACCAAGAGACAGAAGCACAGAGGAAAACAACTTTTTATCTAAAAAAGTAACTGAAATGAGACATTACAGTATCCAAATTATAAAAATGAAACTTGTTTTCTGAGTAATTGAGAATTTATTCAGCTAAGTGTGCTATTTTGTTTGTAACTAATCTTTCTGACTAATGTTTCCTCTGGCCATGAAATGAAATTGCCTTAAAATATATGCATACTTTATAATAGAGTAGTTGTGTGATTTTGCTCTATAATAAGTTTAATTTCCATATTGATCAAGGCTATACTAATATTTATAGTCAGTGTAGCTTTATTTATTTTGCAGGGTTAAAATAACCAGATTTCTCTTTGGAATAGTAAGTAAATAATAATAAAAAAACAAACTGATCTTTTAGGCAGCCTATGAATCATGACATGTACAGACGTTAATACAATGTTTTGACTGTTAAAAGACCTGAATGAAAGATTCTACTTTACATTGTTTGACAAAGTGTATTGCGTGTTATTCATTCAATATATTCACTTCAGATGCCCTGAGATTGTAAACTTAAGAAACAAAATTTGGGTTGAATCCTTTCATGTTTAAGAGTGACTAGACTACTGAAGTTTATTTAATGGAACCTTCATTGAATTTGTTTCTTGAAAGCACTACTATCTCTTACTGTAGGTGTTTGAAAACAGCAAAGAAGTGATTTGGCAAGTAAATCCGGAAGGGATCATTACGCTGACTCACGTCATGTGGAGCACATACACAGAATTTCACTGTAGTGGATAAATAAACACTAATCTTCTAGGATTGGAATTAAGAGATAGAAACCTGTCATCAGTCGGTGAAGAACAGATCATGTCTAATCAATCTCTTTGTTAGATTGTACAGTCTTGATGAATTAAATCCTTGATTCTGAAGCACACTTGTAAGTGAACTAATGGAATATAATGGAGGTATAATCAGCCTCTGGTGAGTGCTCAGCTGTTAAAAATCATGCATATAATAGTTGTTAAAGGCTTGTTGTCAAACTGGAATGACATTTAACACAGTCATGTCCTGAAGCCAGTTTCACTCCCTACTTTAATTCTATGAATAATATAATAAAAAAAACATATGCACACAGCTCACAGGTGAAAACATGAAGAACATCTTCCAGAAATGTTTGAAAACATGGTCTCACAATAACCTTAGATCATTTGCGGAAAAAAATAAAAAAAAGGATCTGAAATCAATCCTTTTAGGCTTAGACACAAATGAAAATTATCCACAGGTATTTTTTTTTAGCAATCACAAATGAATATATCCCACAGCAAAAATTATGCCATGTTCATACTAGTCTCAGATTAAACATGTAAGCACTTACAGCATCCTTTACTTTTAAATTCTTAACTATAATTTTATAATTTTGTAGGACTTCAACATGAAATGGAATCTGATCAGGTAGAATTTTCCCCTTCGAGAGAATCTCCTGTTGGAACCATTAAATCCTCTGTAATCCAGCCCTCTAGTTCTGTTCACAGTTAGAAATCATTGGAACATTGCTAAAGGTGCTTGTGGAGAATCTAGAAGGTCTCACCAGACTCATACTTGGATTATTGGTAACTATTGGTGGTAACTTCTGAGTTTTGTTTCTGGCACTTTGCATATCTCAAGAGAGTAACAAGGCCCAAAGCAGTACCGTGGTCAGAAACTTGTAATTGCACCTCCTTCTGTGTTTTTATATTTGCACTGTTTCTGGTACTGAGCATACAAATAATTAAGGGACAGGATGTAAGGAGATGGCAGGAGACGTTAGAACAGCATTTAGTTAATATTCAGTTCCGTTATCAGTAAGATGGCACTGAACAGTTGTACTTGGCTTTTCTGTCTCAAAAAGCTTTTCACCTTTACTAATAGGAATGAATATTCAAACAATCATTTAGTAAGCATTGAGTTTCTCCCATCTGAGTCACAATTAGAAACAGATGTATCTAGATAGTCTATCCCTTTCATTTGTTTGTGTAGAAATTTTCTCTCTCTTCTCACTACACTTTAGATAATGAGCATATCTCATGTCTTTTGCTTGACCAAATGCACCCCAGTGATTAGCTGTTAGTCTATTCACCATCACTCTTTTGGGTCGCTCCTGAGGAATGCTTCCTGTCACTCTCAAATGGCTTACAGTCATCGAGTGCATCCGGAGCAACAGTGCTACCTCCGATATCGTTTTAAATTTTTTAGACTATTTAGTGTGCACTTAAACTAATCTGCTGTATGTTCACAAATAACATCAGTGTAAAAATGGTCTGTTGCTGTCTGAAGAATGTAAATTCCTCTACCCTTCTCTAGTAGTCAGTGTCAAATCTAAGCAATTTGCAAAGTTTCATGTATTTTACTCCAAAGAAATTGTGAATCATATACTTCTAGAGTGGTACCTTCCGTTGCACAGAAAATGTGAGTCTCTGTGTCTTCAACAACCTCAGCTCTAATTTGAGCTGTTCTGTTTACCGATAATGTCATTATTTACACAAAGAAATAGGCTGCAACAACAATATATGTGTGTAAGAGAATGAGGGAACAGAATGGGTAAAATGAGCTGTTAGTGTTTTACTGTATCTTGTTTTGAGATTTAAAAAAAATAATAAAAAAAATCAGCCTCCCTTTGCCACATGTCTTTCCTCATCTCCACATCCCAGCTAGAATTACATGCTAGTGCAGGGATTTGGTGCCCTTATATATTTGTTTATACAAAGGAAGAGAAACACAGAAACATAACCTGGAATTTGGTTTTCTTCAGGAGTTCAGAATATGTTGAATAGAACCACGATATTTTTCATCAAGTGAAAAAGTGTTTGCTGGGACATATCTATTGGGAGTGCACTGAACTTCTGTAGTTGTTTATTTTTTTTCTTATTTATTGATGTTTTCAGCTTCAGTAACATAAGAGTAAGTTTTGTTGTTTAATTCACATCTCTGAAACCCTAGCAAGAAACAATCTATTACCGAGGATATAGGTTTCTCCTGCTTAAGATAAAGTTGGATAGATAGTTAAGTAAATAATCAATCTCTGGATCAACTGTTTTCTCAGATCAGTGTATTTTCTCAGGAATCAGCATGATTCCTGCCATAACTACAGTTAATGAATCAGTACTTCAAAGATACTTTTTTTTAGCATTATTTTGGCTACTGCTAATTAGGCCATTGCAACTTAGATTTAACTGTGGCCAAATCTATCAAATTTAAAAATAATAAACACCTTAATAGATGTATGTAGCCCACAGTGAACTTTCTAGAAGCTTTTTTTTTTTTCCTGAAAAAAATCAGGGTGGAATAAATCTATAATTTTGTAGTTGTTGCATTGTTAGATATATGCTAATTGTTGGTCACTAGTTGAGAACACAAATCTCAGTTGGAATCTCAGATTAATCTAGCATAAATGCAGTTTTGTTTTAAAATACATGACCATTTTATAACCAGATCATATTAACAACTGTAGTCATAAGTAATTTATGCTATTACTTGTACTCATCAAACTCATTACTTGCAGTCTTTCATCCTTCTCCCTAACCAGAAATATGAAAAATTCTCCCTGAAGACCATCCTCTCATCTGCTCCCTTCGCAACCCCCACTATTGAAATATTCCTATAAAAAGTGAGAGTAAACTCACACTATAGCTCCAACACTGAGTACCCATTTCCTCCACAGTAGTGACTTCCTCACTGTCATAACAGCATTTAAGTAAATGGAGTTCCCCAGAGTACCAAAGAAAAGGGAAGAAAATAAAATCAACCTTCACATCTTACATCTTTTACAGAAATATCTTTCAACCCAAACAGAATACACCTAATGGATTATCTTAAAATTCTCACCTTACTTAACTTCAGGTGTAGATTTTCAGAGAGAGTGTTACTGTTATCACCTGCAGTGATGGGAAATGGCCCTGTAGGGTCTAAGCACAGTATGGAAAGCTAAAGGCTGGTAACTAGAGCTATTTGACATCCCCAACATGGCAAGCCATGAACTAGGGCCTCAGTCCTTCCACGTGTGTAGGAGCAAAACAGTAGAAAAGTTGATGTAATATGCACGATAAGTGAATTAATGCAAAATAAGAGTTACATGGAAGACAAGCCTTATCACATCAATTCATTATATTTGTTTAAAGCAGGATAAAGACACAATTCTGTAACACTGTAATGCGTTTAATACTGTAATACATTTAGACACCTGTAAGGTTTTATATTACAGTTCCATAAGATTTTAATTAAAAAAAAAAATTTTTAATACCAGATACATGAAGCGTGGCATAGATTAACTTCGTTACTTTAAGCTCAAGACTTTATGCTATCAACGTACACAAATATATGACTGGTCTTAAAGACCATACATAAATATTTTCTTGAAATTATCTCGTTTATTCAGAAATTATGGAAACTTAAATATTAATAACCTAGTAATACAGATCAGTTGACATATGTGCTAGTAATGAAATAATCCAAAGAGAATCTTTTGAATACATGCTTTTGAAATTTATCCATGTGTATCTGCTAAAAACTAAAATATATTCATTAGACAGGAGAAAATATCCTAGAATGATGGCTTACTGCTTCCAAAAGCAAAAAGAAGAAAGGGGCAAGTAGAATCACAGAATCATAAAATCACCAAGGTTGAAAAAGATTTCCAGGATCATCCAGTCCAACCGCTCACCTATCACCAGTATTTCCCACCAAACAGTGTTCCCTCGGTACAACAACTCAGTGTTTCTTGAATACCTCCAGGGACAGTGACCCCACCACCTATCCGGGCAGCCTGTCCCAGCGTCTGACATTCTTGGAGGAAAAGAATTTCCTAATATCCCACCTGAATGTTCTCTGGAACAACTTGAAGCCTCTAGTACTGTAACTAGTTAAATGGGAGAACAGACAGACTCTCAATTCACCACCACCTCCCTTCAAGTAGTTATAGAAAGCAGTAATATATTGATCGCCGAGGTTCGCTGCTTCGGAGCTGTCCCAGCCAGAGCCGCAGCGACTGACCGCGAGGTACAGGCGGGTTTCGGTCGGTTCCTTCATCCAGGGAGCCCCGAGATAACAGAGCAGCCCGGCAGCTCTCGCGAGAGCGGCTGACGCGAAGTGGGCGTTGCCAGGGCAACGGCTC
>JAOWBP010053989.1:0-10318 GCA_028571105.1 Tragopan temminckii
GCAGGAAGGTCTCTAAAGAAAACAGCAGAAAGACAAATTTTTGTCAGCTGTGATTTCAGCAGACAGCAAAAAGGATACATTACTTCATCAATAATGGGCTTGAGGTGGTTCTGCACTTTAACCTATGCACAGAAGTATGGAATGGCAATGAGAAACTGAAAGCATAACAAAACCTGGACAGAAATAAGAATTAGGACAGAAATGCAGCACTCTTCTCATTCAAGACATTCTTGTATATTCTCATGAGATCTTCTCTACAGATGGCTGTTATATTTCAAAAGATACAACTATTAAAAAATCTGCTCTCCAGATAGGCTACCCTTATGAACCATTTCCTGTCACTGGATTTATGTGTGCAGAATTGCTTGCTCTGAGAACATTTTCATGGAATTATGTAAAAATGACTGGCTAAAAAGCCTGTGGACTCAATATTCCTCTGCCTCTTACTTTTCATGGTTGCCAAGGTCAGATCTGGTACCCAACAAAAGCAATGGAAAGATTTTCAATGTTTTTAATGGGCTTTGGTTGGGCTTCAGCCTCTCCCTTATAGAATCTCACTTGAATCATACTGGCAGCCTTTTAAATTGACTGTACATGAACTGGAGAATAAAATTCCCTAGTCTTTAAAATCAGCTTTAAAATCAGCTCTTATATACATGAGATGGCTTTGGAAATATGTCTGCTGTGCAATTATTTAGTGCCTGTGAGTCATTTTACCAAGCTAACAGAAACAGGGAGGTTTATCGGGATGCAACAACAAGGGAAGCAAAGCCAGTCACTCCATGAGAACTTATCTTCCCAAGGCAGCTGGCTACCACCCCCTTCCCCTGCACAAGGTAGATGGGAACAAGACGCCTATCTGTAAGATACATAAGTAAATGGTTAATACACAAAGTAATAGAAAAAAATGAAGATGAAAGGATGAAAGGTAGAAGGTGGAGAGACAGTAAAGACAAAGAATCAGAAATCAGTGTTGAATGCAAAAGACCATATGGGAATGCTTCAGAACAGTATGTTAAAAGCCACATACAGTATCAGCATATTATCTAAATAAGATGTTACACGCTCCAGTATTTGAACATGAGATTCCCCTAAAAGACATCTTGAAACATTGCTCATTCCCTTTTAACAATATCTATACTCTGAAATTAAGGAGAAATTTAAAGTATCACAAGATTCATCATAATTTTTTCTACATCCTCACTCCTCTCTTCCCACTCCCACCTCATTTCAGAGGTAAAGAGCAAATCTCTGAAACTAGGCATCTGACTTGTTGCATCACAATACAGGTTGCAATTCAACAGCAGTTAAAGGCATAAAGACCACACGAGTATGGACAATCCTGAAAAATATCAAAAGATCTAGACATCTAACAATTTATCTGTTCAGAGAACCATCATTTAACTCATTTTTATCCTTAGAGTACAATGTAGTGAAGTTTTGGGCAGGTACCGTCATCACAGAGCAAACTGTGCAAGTCAGCTAATCAACTGTAAAGAATAAAATATTCTCAGTAAGAAAAAACACCACCACAGCTCAACGTTTAACAGTTATCAGAAGCACTGGTCACATTCACAAGGGGGAAAGGAGAGTCCAGTATTCTACAGATCAGCAAGAGGCATTTTTATTATAGGGGAAATTTTAAAATGGACTACTAGGTTAGGAGATCCACCGGAGGATAAGAATCAAATAGCAGAGAGGAAAATTACACAACACACTAAGTGGTTTCCTCTACCAGGTTCCCTCCTCTGACACAAACATGTTGCAGCAGCACTATCCTAACAGCTGATGGCAGGATTACTAAAAAATATGAAGACTGAATTTAAAAGCAAACACTTCGAAAAGACCTATCTTACTTAGATTTCATGCATTAAGTTACAGTTTCACAATACTCATTCCTTGGCTTCAGTACAGAATGGCATAAACTCAAGCATAATTTAGTTACAAGAATAATGACCTCCAGAATATGCACTCAACCACAGTGACCATTCTCATTATTAGCTGTTAGGTACATTAATTTTCTTATTTTTAAAATAGAGTTCTTTCCCACTTTAAAGGAGAGAATGGCTATCATGACTTTTTTTTCAACAAGGTAAAAATGTGTATGAAATCTCGTATCGGCTAGTTCAACTTTCTGCAAGCTCTCAGATTGGAAGGCACAGAACTATACATCTTAACACTTTCCATATCTGTCCCTAAGAACACACAGTTTTAAGGTGGTCCCTTCGAATCAGAGTTAAATTTCCTCAGATGCCTTTTTCCCTGGCAACTAATTTCTTACCTTGAGATACATTCAATGGAGCTGATATCATCTACTATTAAGCCTGATGCCATTACTCTGACCTCTATTTTGTCTCAGCTGGACTAAGAAATAGCTGTTGCTTAAGACTACCTCTTGCTTCACAACTTCCAGATTATCCAGATTAGAGCAAGATTTGGAGTGCAATGAGTTTTCTCTTTTGTTCAAATTAGTCAAAAAAAACTATTGTTTTCTTACAAGATTTTGCTTCTCCTTTCTCACAGAAAAAAGAAAAACAACAACCACCAACTCCAGAACACATGGTTTAGCTTCTAAATTTCAATTAAGGAAATTATTCAGCTGGCTAAAATACTTTCAGATCCATCAAAATGGCTACAATTAAAACTCCTGACCCAAATGTGATTATGGCAGGTTCAGATAACAGGAGTTTGATAAAGTCCAGATCCAAGAGCTGCTCCTTCTGGCAATTTCACTAGGACAGTTCACAAAAATATTAAAGATTTCATTTTTTCAGATTACATATTTAATATCTCTGGACCTCCAGAGTCCCAAATGGTGATATTAGTAAGTGCAACAGGAACAGCAGACTAGAGATGTCATATTTTCGGCAGTGACAAAAACTTAACATTATGACAACAGTTAGCTGCTGTTCCTGGATTTTAAACCTTAATGAGTTAGCACCATGACCAAAGGGTCATGGCAGTTTCAAGTCAACACAGCTCATGCTGAAAAACAACAAAAAATAAAACCACAAAAAACAAATCCTACTTCGCTCTTTAGGAATAGTAGCACTTCGCAGGAAGTGGGATCTAGTTATTATTCTTTTCTCAATGTCAGTGAGACCTCAGATGGAGTCTGCTCTGTATTAAGTAGGAAAGAGGGTAGAGGCAGGAATGAGAACCGGTAAGCAAATTTGAATTAAGTGGCGCAAGTCATGAATGAGCATTGAAGAATTTGGTCTGGTGGTCTACAGAGAAATAGCTAGAAAGGAACACAATCAAGATGTTTCAGTAGGTAGGATATCCATTGCTCCCCATGTGTTGTTATGAATGGGAGAGGAGGAATGCAATTTAGATACAGCACTCTATATAGCTATGTGTTAAATGGACCAGGCTGCCAACCAAGCTTTTTCCAATAGAAATATCAGCAAAAGGTTGGGCAAATGTCTATCAGCCAGTATCCAAGTGTCACAGCTCCATGCTTGGGACACAGAATAGCCTTTCCAAAGCCTCTTCCTATGGTAGAGAACTGCAACATTCACTGCAATTCTTCCTTGCATCTTCAGAAGGTAAGCTCCTCAAGTTTCCAAAGAGCATTTGATCTTAAATAGCTCCAGAAGTAATAGATATAACTTAAGCACATGTATTCTAAATAACTTAGAATCATAGAATCATTAAGGTTGGAAAAGACCATTAGGATAATCTAGTCCAACTTGCCCACGGATGAACAATTGTGGCTGAAGCTTAATGAAGAAATTTGCCATTTTAAGTTTGATTGCTTACTACAACAAGTTTTGAAGCAACATGGAAGAAAAAAATACAAATTCAAAATAATTACCTTGGAATAAGTCATTTACAGGGAGGAATTTAAAAAGCCCGTATCCCACAGAGCCTGGATTTTTCACATGTTCAAATCTAAATTTACCTGAGTTTTTTTTTTTTTAATATCTTGAGATGATGCTTACTGGGGTAGAGAAGAGCATCAAGCCTTACTCCTGCTAATACTCTCAGATCTCATCTTAAATTCACTATGCTGTTAGGATCAATAGTTCCTTGCTCAGCATCTCTCTAACAGAGCAGCTGAAACAATGGAGAACCTTTGAAGAATGCCATCCCTCTCAGCCTTTCCAAAAATGAAGGTTGAAGCACAGTAAGCCACTTCTATTACTACTTTTCTGTGAGTAGCATTTTATCCTTCAGAGGGTGCATATTAGTCTCTTTTAATTAAAGTGTATTGTTGTAGTTTATATGATGTATTGTCACATACACTGCCACCCTTCTGCCACTGTTTTTAAGAGTTCTGTGAAATCAATCTGATCAGCGACACATCAAAATTTTCCAATAGGTCAGCGTATAGGTGTTTATAGTAGGCATCAATCTCAACGAACATTTGAGCATTATATCATCATCTCATTAAAAAAATGAGTGAAAATGAAGTAGTATGATGAAAGTACAGACTTCTCATGTATTCTGACATGAGTAAATATATCTCCCATTCAAGACAATGAGAATACCATTATGGAAAAAAAAGAAATAGGATTTGATTTACAATGGATAACAACAAAAGACATAACTGGAAATGTAATACTCCCCCTTGGTCTCAAAATGAAACTGGACACCTACCATGATGGATGCTTTACTAACATTATAAAGTTACAGTCTCTGATTCAGAGACCTTTCATGGTAACTGTAGAAACAGAGACCACAAATGAATCTGAGCAGATGGCAGCAATCAGAGCAATGGCTGATGGGCAGATCTATAGCACTATGAAATACTGAAGTATTTGCAGTTCTACTCAAAGTGTAGCCTTTAAGTACAAACTCACAGGCTACGAGGACAAGTCACACCTGTTCCTTCTACAACTGGCAGGAGGAGGCAATGCTCTTCCAGTGAGCCCCATGGACCACTGTCTGACCCAAAACAGAGACAGGTAAAGGTGAAATAAGGGCTGAGACACAAGCACAATGCCACATGTGCAAAAAACAGAACAGAAGTGCAAGTAAGTTTTTCCTCTGCCTCTTATATCTGCAGATGGGGCAGGCACAGTGTCACCCCACCCTCAGCACAGCACAATCTTTCACACACAGGCTCAACTTCCTTTCCTTTTCCCCAGTTTTCATGCTTGTTTTTATCAAATATTCACAGACTTTGCTAGCAAGCAAATCGAAGAAACATCAGACTTTCAGACAAAGAAAGACACAGCATTAAGAACAGCTGAACTCCAGCCGCATATCCACTAAGGACGGGGCTGCTGGTTACTGCAATCCCAGGGGACTTGCTTCCCGGGAGAACAAGTCTTTTCCTCTCTGTCTGGAGTCTGTGCTCTTGGACTTCTTTCTTTGATGATTTTTTTCCCCCCCACAAGAAGCTGCAGCATTTTAGTACCTGTTCTCTGACACGCCTAAGTGTCTGCACCTGGCATATGCTAACACAAATGAGTTTACATTGTGCTTCAGTTAACAGGATTTAAATGTGACTACACAAAATCTGCACTGCAACTAATGAGAACACAAGCAGTTTTTAGAGCTTACTTTCTTCTGTGTTTATAGCCTCTTTGTATCCTGAGTGCCTTTGTGGCTGGGTGGAGGAGAAGGGCATAATTAAACTTTAAACTTTTCTTTATTAATTTCAGTTAACTGTTCCACAGAGAGGAAAAGTGATCTTTTCTGGAATGACTGTGATTTATTGCCTTCCCACTCTGATGTTGCCTACCGTGAGGGGAAAGCTGTAAAATCACATGCGTGATCAGACTTCTACCTGAACCTCTGGGCGCATGGAGACATCCTTTCCTCCTCCTCCCCCAGGCTCCCAGAAGCAACCTCTCATCTTATAGGCAAGCAGCACATATCTCTGTGTCCTCACAGTCCAATTAATTTCCATTTTCCCAGTCCAATGAACATTTCTCTCTGACCACTTATGTGGTCACCTAAGAGAAGCTTTGACATACAAGATATCGCCCAAATACTGCATTAGTTTATTCATTCTGAACTTCCATTCTTGAAGTCTGCAGCTCAGACCAAGACAATAATACAGCTGAGCTCTTAGAAAACGGGTCTCCCCTCAGCAAAAATTGCCACTATAACTGTTGTCACTCCTGCTGACACAAAAGAATCAGAAAAATAAGAGGTGGCAGAGCTTAGCACGTCACCTAGTGTACTCCTCTGCAAGTTTGTTATTGTTCTCTATGCTTCTTCCACACAATTTGACAAGACTTGTTTAAAAATGCCCAAAGCAATTAAGTTTGAACATCTTCCTCTGGGAGACAGTCCCAGGTTGTAAGAGATTTCACTGTCTGGATGAGTTTCCTGAAATTCAATCTAAATTTCTCTTCTTAATAATTTCCTCTCATTATTTTTTTCTTCATACCCATTGTCAAACTCTTCCTCTTCATGCAGTGCTACATCCTTCCATTAGATAAAAGCACTATCTCCTATTCTTTCCTCATTTAACTGCCACATTTTCCACTTCATTTTTGTGCCTTTCGGCAACAGAGCCAAGAAATGAATTCAGCTTAATTTTAAGTCTCTACACCCATTAGCACAATGTGGGGAGATGACTTGTGCTCTGTTATGCACTTATGTTGCCAGTTTGGAGGCCAGTGTGAACACAGTAATTCACCTACATAGTTGTAAAGAGACTCCTTAAAATCATAGAAATATTTACTTTCAAACCCTTTCCTGAAACCATGAATCAGATCATTATGGGGCATACTGCAAATTTCATCTTTTTGTAGAGCATGGAGGTTACATGCGAGAGGAGGGCAAAGCCACACACAGCTACAGCAGCATGGAAGGCAACTCTAGATTTCACGCTCACCTGATTTGCTTTGTATACATAATATGCTTTCATTCAGAACCTGCTTAATGTTTAAAAATACATAACAATAGCAATAGTAGGTCTTCAATCATTTTCGGTATCCAATATAATACCTAGCCAAAAAGTATTGCTAAAATTTTTGGTAGTTGATAAATAGCACATGGTACATTTAGATACAGAACACTCATTTAAAGCTCATTCTAAAAGATGGTAAACATAGCAAAAAGCAGATGAGAGCATTTGCATTCTGAATTCAGCAGAGGGTCAGCTACATAACTAGCAATCAAGCTCATAAGCATGCCCTTGATGACAAAAAAAAAATACATTAGTGTACCTCGAAAAGGCCTGCTAGAATATCTGATAATCTTGGTTTTGTCAGCCATAATTCAACAACAGTTTTGTAAATAGTTGAAACACCCAAGACCAGATAAGCATTGTACCTGATTGCTGAGGACATAATCAGTGGATGTAAAGATAACAAATAGGACATAATCTCAAGAACTATGCTTCTATGACTATATTGGAGCAAGATCTTGTATATTACATCAAAAGGCAATTCTCAGAATGTCAGAAAAAATAGCAAAAGAGTGCAGGTTGCCTGCCTTAGTGTAAGATGGCAAAATAACAGCAGGTACTGGTGCTGAGAACAGACCATGATTAAGGGCAAAGAGCACATGGGTTTCATAATTCTGACATTCCCCACCAGCTAAAGGGCCACTTACAGCCACCTGGGGCAGACCACAGTCCCAGTCTCAGCTGAGTTCTCAGCAAATTCTTTGTTCAAAAGAGGGTCAAATCCCCTGACTGTTACATAGCAGTATGAGTGATAAGACTATCTTTCTTTCCCACTCATAGTACAACTGCAAGAGTCAGGCACAGTCCTGCTTTTAAAATGTGAAAAAAATGCAGCATCAGTACTAGGATATTGATTTGGGCGTAAAGCTCAATTCTCAGAAATGCTGCTATAATTTCAAGTTCGGAAAATAACCTCATGAAGGATTTCAAATATACATAATAAGTAGCGCAAGTTATTTTTGCTTCTTGTTCATCAGCTTCAACTGAAGTTAGCAGGAGGCATTTCCTGGCACTGAAAACATTACATCTCAAGCATCTATTGTGTTAAAGCAGTGCAGTTCATGCTATCACACTTAAATCTGTAGTATTCTGTTCAGGGTTAGCTCTATTCACGTCCTACTTTCTCCATGCGAAGTGATAAATCACTCACTGCGTAATGGTATACGGCCAACTCTAAAAGCACTGCTCCCTCCCGCGCAACCTAGCAAATGTTTATTTTTGCAATGAATAATAGAAGTTGGTTGGTTTTGCTTTGATTTGACAGTGCAGGGTCTCTGCAGTTTTCCTAGATTGCTTTGGCCTCATCTGAATTTAACATGTTTTAGCAGTTGTCTAGTGGGTTGAGTGATGGTTACCTAACCTATTTTATCTCAAGTTCTACAAATACAAAAGTAGCATTTGGCAGAAGACTGACAAACCTAGCTAGCCCCAGCATAAGAAACAATAGAGTAAAAGGCTATTTGATGCTGGAATGGAAGTTTCAAACTTGAGTGGGAAATCAATGAAAAGAGAACAAAATGTAATGAAGAGTGCATAGAAATGAAACCAAACATTCTTATGAGCAAGGATGTCTCCACAATGCCTGCTATACATCTCCTGGTGAAGACCTCAGCAAGCCCATGACCTGTTACTCCCCATTTCTACTCTGCTGCTAATAGATTGAGATCATCAACCACGGGGCCCAGGGCAACACAGGAAGGGTGGGCACAGCACTGGGGAAAATGGGTAGAGTAGTGAGGACTTCATACAACAAAATAACTGTACTATTAATGAGGCTTTTCTGTATTTGTGTGATAATGTGTAACATGTAGGAACATTAAGTGTATTACAAATAAATACTTCTCTTTATATATGGTTTGTGCCTCTTTTGAAGTTGATCTCACTACATGCACACACATATATGCCATTATATTTTTCTTAATGTTGACTCTGGAATACTTAGTTGTCTCAAACAGAACATTTGTATTGCTTGCTTTTCAAAAAAAGTGCAAGTTGGTGTTTATGATAACAAAGGAAGCTTCATCAAATTTGCACTACTGCACTGTGCTGCAAGACTTTGAGCATCATGTTTCTCATAAATATAATTACAAATAATGGATATACACATAACAAATACCACAGGAATTAAACTTGCAAGTTTTTCTAAATGAGTATTTAATAAATTTTAAATTTGACTACAGCACAATACAGCCCCTTGCTAGAGCTGCAATACCTCAGGAAAGCTTCCTGGCAAGTGAAGTCATTCCTCATGAATGTAGCATGATCTTAATCACAGCTAACAGATAAATTAGAAGTGTCAAACTTAGGGCAGCAGGGTAAGTGAATACATGGGAAAAGACTAATAATAAAGAACAGCAGGAACTGAAAAATATGTTTCCTTCCATTAGAGATTTTTCCTGCTCTCAGTTTTTGTGCTTTAATCCTCCTGAAGCAACCTGCGTGTGCCTTGTTCAGCAGATAGACACTGTTAGAGGCACACTGAGCTGGTATTCAACTACATAGTGGCATACAAGCAAGGAAGGACACTGCGAAGCCAGGAGTGCCTCATAACAATACCATTCACTGAATGGTTTCCTTTAACATCATCTACTTAATCTAAAGAAAATCTGAGCCTTGGAGGCAATACTTCGATGCTATTCTCTCTGTGGAAATTGGGAAAGCCACAACAACTTGTGCACTTCCCTTTACTTGCACTGTTTCAGAAATTGGTTGAGAAATTGAGAGAAGGTAAGCATAAGGTTGGGCAGCAACAAATACAGCTGCTTTAAAACCAAGAAAGGTAGCACTCACAGTCCAGTAATAAAAAAGAAATAGCTTATCTCTTTCTGAGGACTGGAGCTTACCAAACTCTCCAGAGGAAACCATCTCCAAGTAGATATCTGCCCTTACAGCTGCCAGCCCTTAAATGAGGTTAGGGGGCAAGGGTGAATTGCTTTCACCTGTGCTCCCAGCACTGGCTACACCCCTTCACCAGGTGCTCAATCACTGGGCTGTGACCTAACAGTTTCAGTACAGTAAGATAAATTAGAAATCCCATAGATCCTTGCTTGTAAAGAAATCTTGCACACCAGGACTACTGCTCCCCCCTGAATATCTGGCAGGGAAAATTTGCTGAACAGAGCAGGTCAATGCAAGGAACCCCAAACTCACTTAGGTTGCCCAGGACCACATCACCTACAGTATCCCCAAGCCCAAACCCAGGTTAATTTCCAAGGTTGAGCAGGTTGCTCATGGTCTTCTCCAGCTGAGTTTGGAAACTCCCCAGAACTGGAAATCCTACATCATTTCTGGGCAACCTTTTCCACAGCTAAACTGTGGTAGGATTTTTTCCTCAATGTACATAAATAAAAATCAGACTTGTCTTCCCTCATGTACAATCAATGGATGTATAGATGTTATAAATACCAAAGAGCTCGGCTAAGCTGTTATTATACCAGAGCAAAGAAA
>JAOWBP010053990.1:0-10313 GCA_028571105.1 Tragopan temminckii
ACTTTTCTGTTCACTAATGGAGATATTTCTCAGTATTGAAGCTCCCTCACACTTGCTTCTGGGTTCCTACCCAAGTCGGTGTGACCAAGAAGCATACAGTGTAGGATAGATTCAGAAAGTCTACGATGCTGTTGTGTTTATCTTCTGGGGAAACTCTCAGAGATCAAGAAATAAAAGATTGACCTAAGTTACCAATACTACAATTGAATAAATTGAATGAAACAGCATGACTATAGTAAACAAAAAAAAGAAAAAAGATAATATTAAGCTAACATACTACTCTGTTGATAACGATATCCAGGCCCTAAATTACGATACTCCTGTGCTAAATGTAGCTTACTCTGCGCTATGTGTGGTAATCCTGTAAAGAATAACTATAAGCTATAGGTCAAAATGCAGTAATGAGATATGAGCTTTTTTTGTTCCAGGTCATCATTTCTCTAAAGCAGTCAGGTTGTTTGATACAGAGCAACATGGAAACAAAGGGCAAGATAATGAAGGTGCATAGGTAAAGATGAAATATTCAGTTAAATCACAAAACTGCTTAGGAAAAAAGCAAGCAAACAAACAAACAAAAAAACACACAAAAAAACCCCCATCACATTCTTGTAATTCCTTCCTGAAATTCAGCAGTTTACTTGAGTGAGACTCAAGCAAAGCAAAGACCAGACAATCAGTTGTCCATCATCTTGGTGAATATTGTATGTTTTGAGATACGCTACAAAAGTTTGTACCTAAGTTTAGGGGGCTATGTGCAAAGTAGAAAGTATATCTCTGTCCATGTAATTGGGCAGAAAATACAAAAAAACAATAATCTGATTTTTGTTGGAAATAAAATTATTTGAATATGTATTTACTATCAAAGACCTTCCACAAATGGAGGCAGTAGTAATTTTTTTAAGCAGATAGGATTTTGAAGTTTTTAGGATACTTATCAATATACCTCTATTTTTCCCTTCCAGTGGAGCATCTTTTAATCCCATCAATTATATGATATTGTATACTGTCAGTGAACAGAGACTCCTTTCATCTGAAGCTTGATGGATTTTAAGATGTGTTTGTACAGTGCTCTCTGACAAACATAGCTTAATTTTTAGGTAGTCTTGCATGGAGGCCAGAGTTAGACTCAATGATCCTTCTGGGTCCCTTCCAACTTGGCATATTCTATGGTTTGATGGTGCTACGAAGGCTCATCACCTTGAGATGCTAAATGCAAACAGAAGACATGTATTTTGGTACCAATGGGTCAGTGCCAACTACAATATCTGCTGTCCCATTTCCTCTTCCACCAGCTGGATGTATATACAGATATTCCCACAGCTTTGAGCGATATGAGAATGCAGAAGGATGAATCACCACGTTCTTTTGGGCCCACTCCTCCAATCTGCCTGAATCCTCTGGATGGTGATTTACTCTTGGAGTGTACCAAACCAGCCCCATCAGTGTGGTGCCATTTGACAACTTTCAGGTAGTGCACTCCATCTTCTCCCACAGGTGTCACAGGTCTGTTAAATGGGACAGGTTCCAGGACAGACCCTGTTATCCACTTATCACAGGCCTCCAGGAAATGTATGACCCATTAACTTCTGCTTTCTTCAACCATTCAAATGATTTTTTGCCCATTTAGCTCTCTGTATCAAATTTCTCTCTCATCTCAGTCTTTTCAAATGAGGAAGGTAGTTTCCTTTCATGGAATGTGGTGGCACTGAATTAAAAAAGATGAAACCTTACTTAGACCTCCAGTTCTTATCACAATCCCACAAGTGACCATCTTTAATATCCAAATGTTATTTTGTAATAGTCTCTATTGAGCCAAAACCAACTGGAGTAAAAAATAAACTTGGGGTACTCACAGGGATTGATTTCCAAAATCCTCAGTATAGTGCAAACACCATAGAGCACAAACATCGTAATCTAGGCTCTGAGTAGAGTTTGACTCCAGATAATATCAAGTTCTCAGTAAGAAGTAGTTCTGGCTGCCCCAGGTTTGATGATAGACAGTTCAGCACATTGCTTAAATAGCTAGGAGCAATGGCAATTAAAATGAAATTCTCCTGCTCTAACACTGTATTACAAGCATTGTAAACAGACTGGCAAATCAAGAAACAGACTTCACTGAGATAGCATGGTGTGCAGGCTTCAGAGAAAAACATACCTAGTATCACAAAGAATGAAAAAACTTTTTAGGCAGTTGGTTGTGAAAGGAGGGCAACCAGGAGAAGTTTTGTATGTTCATATTATAGTCCAGAACAGAAGGTTTAGGTTGCTGGTTTATTACAGAAATATCCCCAGCTCTATCAATAAAAAAAAGAGAGGGTTTCTAAAGGGATCTCTTTGTTCACTGTGCTGAGATGGAAACACGAATTTGATATCTATGAAAGGCCAACAGGGTTAGCAAGAAAACAGAGGGAGAAAAAGGACAGAAGTAACCTTTATAAAGTACTTCTTCATCTGATATTCTTGAGTAGTCTTTGCTGAATAATCTTCCTCAAATATTAATCATTCATGTGCATTCAGGCTTTTTTTCCCCTTATTTCTGCCAAATAATGACTTGTAAATAATTCTTATTTGGAGGCAGTCTGACAATAATTTTGTAAATGTTGGCCATCAGCATTTCAGTGTTTGCAAATTGATTCATTTTTTTTGTCTTTCCTTGTTTCCTGCCAGATGTAACTATAAAAGAAATTCAAAGGGTTGGAGCGAAAATGATATTCAAGTGTGTATTTTCTTGGAAACATTGTGAAGAGGTTGAAGCTTATGCATTGGGAGTAAGTGGTCTGAGGCTTAAGAAGCACATTAAATGGCTAACAGCAGCAGAAGCGAAGGCTCTGGACATTACATACACAGACTCTGATGTCTCCCAGGAAGGCTGGGATCATTAGTCCTGGTTCACTGACTTGGACTTGGAGGTTCCTGATGAAAAGGACATAACACTAGGCTCAAGCTGAGACTAATGGGGAACAATACGCATCTGCAGACTCTGATGTTACTAATCCAGCTCCTGCTGAGGATGAACAATTGGAGCAAGGGAATATTTCTGAAGCACTGACAAACTGCGATTGAGGATTAGAAAAGCCCCCTGAATGCCTGAATTTGTAATATGTCTCCAAGTTGGCATTATAAACAGTTGTACAATAAAGCAAAAAGTCTTTTTTTTTTTCTTTTTTTTTTCTTTTTTTTTCCTCACACTGGAGTATTTTTCAAAAAATCATGGTAGTGTTAGGCTTTTGTTAGAGGTGGTTTCTTTCTGCCTTTACTTTTTTTCCTGTTGAGTTTGGTAGGAAATTTAATATGGGCGTTTACATCAGCTGTATGTCTTCTGCAAGAATTTTATTGATATCTCAATAATGTAATTCCTCAACTCAAACTATATAATTTAATGAATCTTTATATCATCGTGTGCTCCCATATGCTCTGTTTCCTCTTGAAGACTCAATGTAAGCATGCTAACAGTACAGAGCAAAATCTGACCATCAAACACTTTCAGCATTCGAGGATCCTTTTCATGTGTGTAAATTAAGTTGTGCCAGACAGAATCAGTGCTGAAATTTGACTGCCTGCACCTTTATGTTATTGGAAAATCTCATGTGTATTTTTATCTAAGGCTAACTACCTCTCTACTCGGCAATCTGGAGGTATTGTTCAGGAATTACTTCAGACAGTGTTCACTTCCAGAAAATCATTTAGGATGTGTCCACAGATTTCGGAGAGTTTGGAGACTTAGGATGTTGCCAAAGTACTGTAATTCATTAATCTATCCAGTATACTTGTATAAACATGGCTGAATTTTCCCGGGTAACATCAAATACGATCCCAAAGGAATTGTAGTTTTTATTTATTTGGAGAACAAATAAATCAATTTGTATTTACCAACTCTTTTGTTCAACTCATATAGGAGGTACAATCAGGAGCACATCATTGGGTATGCTATTCATCTCCCAAAACCCGGCAGAGGATTCAGCCAAACTCACAGGATGGACCTACCTTTGTAATATCATAGTGTGGTGACCTGTCTTTCTATTTACTTGCACATACACTTTTTAAACTTGAATATGAACATTGAAACAGTAAGGTTATGCCTTCTGGTTAAAAGCCAACTTCTTTTTGTTATTTTTCACAAATTATATGGGGATTATTGGAGGTCTATGCAATACCTAAGAGCACAGATTGGATGGTTACAATCCAAGGATACGACCATGACTTTTTAGGGTATGTTGCATTTTTAAGAAGACAAAATTGGGTAAAAATAGTCTGTTATTTTCTTATCATTTAAGTGCCAGTTGTGCCAGCTATCAGTGAAAATACATTCCACACGGACCTGATGAAAACATTTCATCTGAGGCTCCTTACCAGACGCAGCAACTCCTCTGCAAGGGGCAACAGAAAGATTTAGCCTGCTGACTCAGCTGGGCTGAGTTACACAAGCTTATGACAGAATTTGCAGTCCAATTTGTTGGGGTTTTTTATTCTTCTTTCTCAGCCTCAGAATTGACACTTTATTTTGTTCTCCAAAACACTTATTAACGCTTTTAAATAAAAAATTTCCACTTTTTCCATCTTTTTTTTTTTTAATGGGTGGAGGAATTTTTAATTTATTTTTTGGAATGATTAATGCAGTAGTACTTTGGCAACAAATACTCTCATTTTGTTTTATAAAGGATAATATTTGACTATTTTTATTGAAGAGGAACGAACTCTTTAAGATGGGCTGGGACCAGAAAGACCGAATAATTATTTAATAAAGGGTTAAAGATCCTACTCTGTGTCCTTTTAAGGGGAATTCATTCTGCCAAATGCAATCAGAATTAGTTTACTGAACTATTTTAAGTTCAAAGTTAGGATGTGATTCATCTTCTTCTAAAGTAGATGTTTAATCTATATTGGCAACTGGTTGAACTAAAACATTTGTTTCAGACATCTGATTTCTCATAAAATGGTAAAATTAAGGGAACTGAATTCCACTCTTTCAAACAGTTTCTGTGTGGTGACCTAGATTCTCAGCTGTACAAACCAATCTGTAACTTCTTTTAGGAGATACGCCCATTTGTACATATTGAATATCTTGCCATTTTTTTTTCCTACACCAGTGACATCAAAAGGTAAAAAGTGTAGATCAAAGCTCCTGCTGAAGATCAAAGATAAGAGCAAAAAGAAATTCAAGAGCCACTGTCAGTTTTATAAAATCATAAGTGGAAAAAGATAATCCTTTTTTCCCTTTAATATCAAGAAAAGCTCAGCTCAGGATAACCATCCACGAGCAATCAAGCTTCAGAGATCCCTGTTCTGGGTCACTTACAACAAACTATCATATCCTTGTTTTTGAGGGTGTTTTTTACCTAAATTTGTCCAGATTCAACCTCTGCAGTAAATTGGGAACCTTGGCACACTTTTGGCTTCAGTGATATCCCATGGCTGAGTTGAACAACAGAACCATCCGCAGTGTGAATAAATATATTACTTCTTTGTTTTAACCTTGCAGTCAGTTACATTTGATGCCCCCTTGTGTTGGGAGAGATAAGGAACAATCACTTATTTTGCTTTTCCTTGATATTTTTTTTGTTATTATTTTTTAACTTATTACTTATTTATTTATTTATTTTTCAGTAATGAAATTCTTCTCTAAATAACAGTCTGACGTTCTTGTTACCACACATTTACCCTACTCTTAGCAGCCGCAAATTCTTTCTGTAGGGTAAAAGAAAAAAAAGAAAAAAGAAGAAGAAGAGACAAGAAGAGTCAATATTCTGTTTTGGTAAAAATGTAGGCCTTTGCAGATTGAGATATATCAAAGCAGAAAGTTACAAATGGAGCAAAAATTGAGATTTTTTTTTCAGTTTTCTCCCTCTGAAAATACAGAAGATTTGGAAAAATTATTCTTTAATTAAGTTGCTTTGTTCCTCTGTTTTCCACTCTTTCCCTCTTTTACGTGAGCTGGGCCTTGAGGCAAAGACTGAAAGAAATACATAGAGAATCTGCAAACCGAGTATGTGATTTGTGAGATCTCAACAAAGAGAGAAACAAACACCAATGGTCATAAATTTCACCACATTAATGATGATTACAACACTCCTCCTGGAAACCAGGGTCATTCTCCCCATTGCATTTTCCTCCATCTGAGTTGGGATTTATACATTATTCCCTGTTTGGCTACAGGCAGGTGAAGCAAGACCAAAAGCCAGTACTGTGAGAGGCAACTCAACCTTTTCTGTAACTTAGGTTTAGTCACTATATCATGCTACCACAGCATCTCCTGTGTTGTGATCCATGACACATGTTCTCATGGTTTTCTAATCTGGAGAGAAAACGGTGTCTGAAAATCTCTGCTGAGAAGTAAGGCGTATTAAAGCCCTCGGTACCACTTAAAGCGTTTACTCTCCTTGCTACTTCCTTGAGGGAGGATGTTCCCTGTGGTTGTTGTACTCCTGGGTGCCCTAGGCTCATGGTTCAGTAAACCAATATAGAAATGAGAAGAGAGCTCTCTCCCTTCATCCTGCCTAGAGTCCATCTGTGACCTTCATCTTGCCCCAACTTGTTGGGTTTATGGATTTGTCTTTTTAGTGCATATACAAAAACCCTGAAATGTCATCTTCATTTGGGTTTTCCATTTTCATGCCAATCTGCCTTGCTTATTTTTATTTACTTGTTTTTAAGTTTGTCAGATAGACCTCGATCAAACAGCCTCAGAATGCATTTACATAATTTAAATACAAAATGCAAACATGCTGACTAATGTCTGCCTTAAATAGACTCTCTTAGGATAAGCTAGACATGTTCCCTATCTCCAGCCCCTAAGGCAAAAAAATAGAGAACATAGATGAGCTTCATGTAGTGCCCTGCTAGTAGATAAACTGAAAGCTGTTTGGGGCTGAGTAGGAGAGGCAAACCTCAAAGTTCAAGGCTCTCCATTATTTAGGCTGAGACATCACTCTGAAAAAAACAGAGAATTATGGGAAAAATTCTAGAATTAAGTTGCTCATGGTTTTAGAAGTGTTTTCTTGGACTGGGACAGGACACCATATTCTGAAATATGGTACAGTTCCTGGACGCATTCCTCCTGACTAAAGTATTCTGTGACATTCCCAAGCAAATTTTGGTGAGCTTGGGAAGCTCTGAATTTAAACTCTGTCAAAGAGAATATAGAAAAATGCTCTGCCTTTAATCAAAATAAATGTCCTCTCCTATGGATCCTCATTTCTGGGCAGGTAAAATAAAGTTTGTCATCTCTCTCTTTCTTCATTTCCCAGTGGTGGGATTTTCAGAAAGCTTTCACTTCATCCCTATTCAAAAAGGAATTCACCTTATTTGCTTTCTATCTTTTAGGCAGCTAAAAAAGAGTTGTCATGCTGCCTTGGTTGTCCATGAAGACAAATGTTTCCAAAGGGTGTGTTCACAGCACTTCTCCAAAACATCTTTTCAAGGTGAGGTGAGATAAACTTTTCTCCATCGAGCAAAGGGCAAAACTTGATGGCAGGTTCAGATAAGAAATGATGCTTACCAATAGGTAGAACGAATCCAACAACTTTTCTGGGTAAGTGAGAGAGGCTTCTGGAAGATATTGAAGAGCCCCATGAAAAATTGACCTGTAGGCATGTGATAATGTTGGAGACAGGGATATGTGGTATGAGGCACTTTGCAAACACCTTTTAGGACAGTGTCTCTCTAACGTATATGAAAGACTTAGAAAAAGGGAGAAATCGAACACTGTACTTGAGAAACTACAATATAGATGTTAAAAACCAGACAGGCTAACTCTTGGCAGAAATTGTGTATTCGAAGAAAACATCCATAAAACTTTCTCTTCAGCATGATTTAATTCCGGATTGTATAGGACGTATCCTGGATACATACAAAAACTCAGGCAGCCCCTTGGATTTAGCCCCGAACACAACTTAGATTGATAATATCCTGTGGAATGAGCCTCATCTTAAATAACTTACCTACTATTCTTCTCTTACAAGGAAAAATCCTTTTCGAGGAACATGTTTAGACAGTGAACAAATGAAAGTAAAACCATATGATTTAGCCAATAGTGAGACTATTGGAATTCTAGTGTCCACTGACGATTATGAAATGTCCAGTTTTGGTTTTAGCCTTTCATTTGTTTGTTTGTTTCTCCATTAGATTTGGACTGTCAGTCATTACCTTGCATCTGCAGCACTACATTGGTTTTCTTTCCATCATGTTTTTGAGCTGTTCATCTTTCGTATCTCCACTGATAGAGAAACTAAATAAAGTGACCTATAATTTCTTTCCTTATTTGCAGCTGTAATTTCTCCAGTTTTCCTATAGGAAAAAAAAAAAGTGTTTTTTGGTAATTACTAAGATCATATCAGTACTGCATGAAATACTGTAGGAATATGTATTCCGACTTTGGTTTCCTTTGAAAGTTGCATTTAGAAATCAGCGTCACCATATTAGCACAGAAAAAAAAAAAAAAAAAATACACCCCAGCATTCTCGTTGTTTGTTCTTTGACAGGTCTGAACCAAATTCCCCTGGAGTGAGCCTGCAGGGTTCCACACAAACAGAGTTTCGTGCAGACTCTTAAAAAAAGGGAACAACTTTATGGAGGCTGGCAACTTTTGACTTGTCTGCTTAAAGAAATCAGAGCTGCTTACTTCCTTATGATTTCATAATTACAAATGAGAGATTTTCTTGTACTAATAGAAATAAGAAATTCTCTGCTATGGTCCCCATCATGCCCTCACCATGCAACAAAGTAGGCAAAACAGTCAAGTTCAGCTTCTGTTCATGGCTCTAACTCTCCTCCCACAGAATGCTTCCAAATACTTCGTTTGTTTCTACACAATTTACTTACTGCAATGAAATGTTTGTCTATCTTCCGAAAGTCTGAGTTCCTTCATCTTGGAATAATTTGAAAACTTTGGACAAAATACTTTCTTGCTGGGAGTTGCATTAAAGAACTGTTGACTGTTAGGGATCTCTCTGGAGGTTGTCTTACTCAACCTTTTTCCAGAAGCAGACTGTTCCCAACACCTGAGCAGATCAGCCACGTTTTTGCTTTGCTGAGCCTTGATAACACATCAGAAATGATGTTTCTCAACTCTGGGTACTTATTCTGGTATCACGCTGCTCTGAGGAAGGTAACCTCCCATCTGAATCTCCCAAGCTACCAACTGAGGCTGTTTCTTCTTGTTACATGGTTTGTACTACTGAGGAAAGTTTGGCTGTTGCAGGGAAAAGTTTGGTCCCATTTCCCACATACCAGTTTGTGTTTCCCTCTGCTCTTTAGGAACACGGGAAGGTGGCAAGGGCACTTTGTAGGTCTCAATGCCTCTGCTTTGTTGTCTTGATCTTGGATTAAGTTTTGTGAAGAATGTAATCTAAGGAGTTTAAAATCTCTGTAAGTAGTTTAAATGACTTAAATGACTCTCAGGGCATGAAGGGTAGAAACATTCTGGAAAAGTGGTGTCCTGGAATCCATCATTGTCAATGAGTTCAATTTCATTTAACTCAGTAGTGAAAGCAAATCATAAAGCTGTGTCTAGAAGTTAGTCAGGCAAAGAAATATCTAAGACAGTCTCATCAGATCACCACTGGAAACAAACTACCAAAGGAAAGGATGAATTCTAAGTTTTCTTAGAGATCTCAGTTTAAAACCATAAACTTTTCCTGGAAAAATGCTTTGATCGCACACAAAAGGTAGAACATCCCAGGTATAATCATGGAATCATAGACTCACAGAATGACCTGGATTGAAAAGGACTCATCTAGTTTCACCCTCTGTGCTATGTGCAGGGTCACCAACTCCCAGACCAGCCTGCCCAAAGCCACATCCAGCCTGGCCTTGAATGCCTCCAGGAATGGGCGGCAGATAAAGGTATTCTACCCACTATAACTCTTTCTGTTATGAACTGGTGAATCATCTTTGGAAGTTGCTGTCTTTCTCCATTGTCTGTGTTGGAAATCAGGAAAGCAGATGTTCTTGGTTACTTCAGCTGAAAATTACTATTCATACTGAAATATAAACACCACTCGTTGATTTTTTTGCAGCCTCGTTTTGATTGGAATAATAGTAATGATAAGAAATGTGAGACACAGAGGCATAAAATGATTTGTCATATGTCAGAGGACAAACAACTGGTAAAAACAGAACCAAGATCAACTTAATCAGTTTTGAAAGTGGCTAGAGATACAGTGCAGATAAGCCTCTGGGTAGAATGAAACATCTTACTAGGGAGCTGGAACTACACTGCAGCTCTACCTGCCTGCTATTAAAAAAAGAAAAGAAAAAGAAAAAGAAAAAGAAAAAGAAAAAGAAAAAGAAAAAGAAAAAGAAAAAGAAAAAGAAAA
>JAOWBP010053991.1:0-10313 GCA_028571105.1 Tragopan temminckii
GCCCCATCCCTGGAGGCATTCAAGGCCAGGCTGGATGTGGCTCTGGGCAGCCTGGTCTGCTGGTTGATGACCCTGCACATAGCAGGGGGTTGGAACCGGATGAGCGTTGTGGTCCTTTTCAACCCAGGCCATTCTGTGATTCTGTGATCTGACTGAATATGAGCAGGTTCTTTGGCAAAAAATAAATAAATAAAAAGAAAAATCTGTTACCTTAATGTGCAAAATGGCTGTTCCTGGGGGGTGAGCATCTGTTATTGATCGTAGCAGCTTCCCACTGGCCAGATCCCACATTGTGATCTGCAAGCAAGTTGTTCCTAGTATAAAATATTTGCTGCCAAGAGGATCTCTCCATCACCTTGTGTGATGGCACATCACTGAGTTTCTATATTCAGCACAAAAACAATTAACAGCTACATACTGAGTGCACTTAGCTTGGATTATACTAAAACAGTCCCTCAGTAACTGCCTGAGGGAGGACAGCACTGAACCACCAATTCATGGGAATTACCTGTCCTTTTGCAAAGCCACACAGGAGCCTGGAGCAGTCGTTGTTGATGCTGAGAGCAGAGATAGCCCCATACTGAGCCCCAACAGCAGTGCTGCCCAGACACAGCCGTAGAGCCTGGTTTTGATCTAGGGCGTAAGAATTAGAACAAAGTTAAAGAGAGAGTAACACAATTATTTACATACACAGATGCTGGAGGTACATTAACAATTCATAGGCTCGCAGTTACATTCCTAATGAGGAGTTTCCAAGATCAGAGCACCTTGTTAGTACAGAGATTGCAGGGAAATACAAAAATTTGTTTTAACATTACAAAACAGGAACAGAGAATAGGGGAATGCAGAGGCATTAAAAACTGAATAGCCAAAACAATATCTAGCTTTGCTATTTTTTTTGGTGAGGATTGTTGGAATGAAGACTTGAGATCTGAAATATATCTGAAGTGCCACTGAAATACTGTGTTAATGCATTTTGCCTTGAGCAAAATGAGAGAGAGGAGAGGTCAGAGAGATCCAGGGAACAGATAGCAGCTGAGCCCCAGAACCTCTGGGAGCGCTGCCCAAGGCACAGGACACATCTCTCCATACAAGCTGCAGCACCATTAGCTACGTGCCAGATGTGAAACAGAGCATGGATGTATCTCTCATTTCCTCCCCAACACCACGTGATGTATTCCTGTATCACTGACACACTGGAGGCTGAGCACACTGTGGGAGTCACCTTTCAAATTCTGCTAACAGAAAGGCCTCTCAAAGCCAAGGAGAGCAGAAGGGTTCAGACTGGCAGAATATACAGGTATAGAAGCAGCTCTGAAAGCTCTGACAGTTGCACAAGTTATGGGTAAGTTTTATAGCACTGATGCTCGTTTAATTAAACAAAGGATGCATGCAATTCAAGTGACCATACCACGAACTCTACCCTCATTCAATATATGAGAAACATGGAGCCAAAACTACTGTAGCATCACTAGAGCAAGAAATCAGAGAAGGAAATATTCTAAGGTGCAATAAAAATTAGCATCATTTTGCCAAGGAAAGTGATCTTGAGTGAAAGAGCATCCAGATGGCAAACCAGGTGCCTGTACGCCACGTGCTGAGCCCTGTGTGACGACAAAACACTGCACGTTTCAAGTGGCTGTTAAGTAGCTTGTCTACAGCACTGAACTCTTCAGACAGCGTTCTGTAGTTCTGAACACTTCTGAATTAAGAACAATTTATTCCTCCATTAAAGAATGAAGAGCTCTGTAACTGTCTTCCAGGGGAAGCTTTCCTTTACGGTTCCTCACTGCCCGCAGCGTGCAGATCTCTGATCAATTACGATACATACTCTGTCTGTCCTGAGCTCCAGTCCAGCCAGAACCTGCCTCCCTAAGGAGAAATTTGTAAAGATACAGGACTACTTGTTAACTGAAAGGGGAAAAAGTAATAAATCTTTCTTCAGACTCATAGACCTGCAGCTGAAGGAACTGGGATGGGTCAGTCTGAGTTCCTAAGAAGGAAGTGCCCATTTTTTGCCCAAGATGAATTTTCAGAGTAGAGAAATAACCACTTGGAAAGCAAACCCCAAAGAAACACACATCAGCACTTGTTCTCATTTCCAGCCAACCACGGGATAACACACAAGGAGGACTCATTTGATAATTTTAAAAACAAATCAGACAAGCAACATTGCATCCAACACAAAACAAGATGTCTGAGTCAATGAGCTCCCACTGATGAACTGCTGAAGTAACAACGACAGATAAAAGCAAAGGGTTATAAAAGCTCATCTGATGATTTTCCAGACTAATAGTAACAGCTCTGAATTTAAGGCACATTTAGGATTAAAAAGTATTTTCCACATGCTTGAAACAAAGGTGGCTACTAACTGTCCAGAAAACATCTTCAATTTTGAAATGTAAATAAAGCAGTTCTTCATCTGAACAACTTCCAGCAGTAACTATTGCTGTTGCTGTTGTTCTCACAGTCTGGAGCCAGAACCAGATGGTACTTAGCCCTACAAGTAAAATGTTAACAAGCTTTTGAATATGAAATGTCACTTTCCAGAACACGGGAATAAGCAGAGCACTCCAGAATTGATTTCTTCTCAGATAATCAGGTTTTTAACCAGATTTTTTTTTCTTAAGCCATCATTTCTCTGCATTCAAAAGACTTGATTTCCTGCAGAATGACTCAAATGCTACCAACTCTAAGATGAGATGCTTTCTTCCCACCTTCATCAGGCCTACCACCAGTAAATGCTCTCCCAGAAGGTATCCCTCTTGGAGTTGGAATCAGGAGGACAAGAGATGGGGTGCTAAAAGAACAGGTTACAGACACCATCTCCCTTGAGAACACAACAGCTGTCTCCTAAACCAGGGTGTGCTGGAGCCTCCTCACCACCATCTACCTCCAGCTCGAGCAATGAAATGACTGCTCACAGCAGGGATTCAGTCACTCCCCAGGAAGCCACTGCTCCCTCCTCAGTTGCACAGCTGCTGCATGGGGTCAGTCAGAAGTTGCTGTCTGCTTCTTGGGTTTCCCAGAGTTTCTGGCTCATGGCTCCCTGGCTCAGGTCCTAATCCGCAGTACTCCCACTAACAGTTCTCAGGCAGAAACAGATGGATGGTGATCTCATGGAAGAGCTCTACTTCGTCCTGCCCTGAAACAATGCCTTCGCAAACAGCTACAGACACGTCCTGCTCTAAAATGTTACACATAGCACATTTACCTGATCCTCTGCTATTTCTGCCCGAAGAATTGGCAGCATTCAGTACACATGCACTCCATAGGCAGTTTCTGGGCTCACCAGCAGTACTACCCACTGCCTGGTTACCACCCTGCCTTACGTGCTGCCTATCTGGCACAGATTAACCTAGCACATCAGCATGCAAACTGGGCAGGACACGAGTTGCTCATGCAGGGTACGTGCACAGTGTGGTGTTACTGTACCTTTTCCTTTTCAGTCCACATAGAAAGGGCCAAAATAGGAAAGAGAAAGTCAGAAATCAATGCAAAAGAAAGGAGAGAAGTAAATAACAGTTTATGTGACAACACTCAAAAAGACAGAGAGCCTTCAGATTTTGCTGACGTTTTGGTAACATTCCACCTTTTGATTTGCTCAGATACCTGAGGGGATGCTGCTCATTACAGTGCTTTAAAATTAAGTGTGTGGTCACTGAAGAAAAATGAATTTATACATTTTGACTTCATGATACTAATGAAAAGAGAACAGGAGCACGCAGGAATCACTCCTATCTGTATCTGAAAAGCTGGATGCCGTAGCACGCCTCTCATCACTTCTTAATTGCAGCAGAAGAACCCAGGCAGCAAGGCAGCTGCAGCAGTCCCTGGCCTCACTCTTTGCCACAAGGAGGGTCAATGAGTTCAGCCTGCTCAGGGCCTTGGTGAGTTCTGTGTATCCCAAGGAAGGTGATCCTGCAACCTCTCCCAACATCTATTCCAGTGCTTCATCACCCTCATGCTCAAAACAAATATCAGTCAGAGCTTCTCCTGGGGCAACTCCGGTGCACTGCCTCTTACCCTAACACCAGGAGCTTTGAGAAGGTCCAGCTCTCACTTTTCTGCTAAATGCTTGAAGCATTAACATCTATTTTAGTAAAAGTCAGGGAACTTTCAGTTAGGAAAAACATTGCATTACGTTTTCTAAAGACCACAGAAAAACCTTTAGAAACTGCAAAGTACATAGCAATGTAAAGATCATGGCCAAAGTAACAGTAAAAGTTTGTCCAAAATCTAACCAGGAGCGTAACAAAGAAAACAAATCTTCAACAACCTTATGAAATATATGAACTGAAACACCACAGCACATTAAGCACCTCAGGCATTTGGTGATCAATCCTTCCAGTGGGACTTAATGCAGAAACAGTCACAACAAAGATAAGAATGACCCTCCCTGTTCACATGCTTATGTAGACTCAAGTTCTTCCTGGAGTGTAAAATGCAAAAACCTCTCACTATTCTGACAACCCCTTGTTCAGAAGCTTACTAACTTCCTTAAATGCCCACATGCAAAGACAGAAATAGGAAAATCACCATAAAAATGTCTTTCATAACAGCTACAAAGCAAACTACAAAGATCTCCTAACAACTCAGATCACATGTTGATCATATTCAGATTAAGTACATCCCATTTTGAAGTCTGAATTCCCAAGAATGTGAGACTTACTCTGTCACAGTCCTTCCCCTCCTTGTCCCCTGCCCCCTCACAACTTTTAGCCTCTCGAATAACTCCAGCCAACTCTGAAGGAAAAGGGTAATTCAATTTCAAAATTTGTTATGAATTTAGTGCTGCATAGACGTCAGTGCACACAAACTAAACGTGCATGGGAGCACTTCAAGAGCAGCTCTCTCCCTGAAGCTGGTTAGCTAAGGCATAAGCTCAGAATTTAAGCAAGACAGGCTAGTGATGGGAGAAAGAATAACAGAAAAAGGGATAAAGTGGTGACGGATGCAGGGGAAGATTGGGAAAGGAGGAACCTGGGGTGCAAGTCTGCAGGTAGCCATGGGTTACAAGTTCCCCTTCTCAAGGAATGCATTTTAATTTTCCTACTCCTGGCATCTACTGTGTCAGAAGGGAAAAGATGGATACGCTGTAAGATCATTCTATTATAATGATTCTGGTTTTTTCCATATCAAAATGGAGTAATTTCATACATAAATACAAAAAAGGTTCTCTATACAATTGTCAAGGAGACAAATTTGTTATCAATGTGTCAATCTTCTGCAAAACAGGAGCAAGAACTATACAAAGAGGAACAAATTAAATGTTACTTGTGCTTTTTTTCTTTACTGAAAGAATGTGTGTTAGCACAAAACACACTACAAGAAATCCAATTCCAATTCTAATTTGAGCTGTTCTGGGGATTGGTTCTTTTGCTCCTTTTGCTGGTTTTGTTGTTGTTGTTGTTTTTAAAGATCATTAAAATGCAAAGAGCTTTCCTTTCCACTTACCAAAAATCAGGGCTAGTCCATGAGAAGTCCCCACTGCTATCAGATTTGATGCTGCCTGAAAAAAGCCACAGAGAAACACCAAAAGCTGAGAAGTGTCATTCACATATCCACCACTTCTAATATCACACAAAGCTTGCCAGAAGGGGAAATTTTAAGAAGGTTATAGATATAACTTTTTAATATACAAGCAACAGATTTGTTGCTACACGAGAACTCATGCAGTTTCCTACATGAGAACTACAACCAAAGGACAATTTTGCACCCCCATGTGCCTCAGTCACACACGCTTCCAACCTTGCTATGCAACCCTCACCCCTAGATGCGTTCTTCCCTTTTTCTCTTGAACTAAAAACTATCATTTCTTATGTACTGCTGCTACCACAGTCAAAGTGATCAAATGACTTTGTTTTCTTCATGAAGTATTAAAACTAACTTCACAAGGGCAAGAAATACTTGTTGTTTGCCACCTTCTTAACACATTTCTCTAATTACATGCAGCTTACTTCTGACATACTTTAATTAGCGTGCTTGACTTCAAGGAGCTTAGTGCCCATTGCTAAACAGGCCTGTGCCTTTCAGACAGGCTTTCAGCAAAGCTTTAAGGTCATACTTGAGTTATATCAGAGCCATAGAAACTTTGAACTCACTGCACAATGAGCACTTCAGTTTAAGTGCCTTTAAAACACTGTTGGGAGTCAAAGCAATGGCTGGCAAAGAAGAAATAGGTAGGAAACTTCAAGGCGTCCAATAGATGAACGTGATGGGGAATGGTCGGGTGCTGAACTAAGAACTCCTGGTGATGACATCAAAAAAGGAAAAGCAGAGGGCTCTCGATCAGCACAGGGACAGTTAGGAAAGGCTGCACTCTGCTCCCAGAAGCTAGCCTTCTAATGCTGCTCCTCCTACCCCTCAGATTTGAGGACTCTTAGCAAGGACAAGAATACTAAGATCCATTTATCAGCTCTATTAAATTACTGTTTAAAGTTTGCCAAATTTATATGAAGAATAACCACACAGTACCTGAAAATTGTGTACTTACAATTGCAGTAGGCAAACCAGCATCCACTTTGTCCTAGAAAAACAGGACAAATGATGAGTAAGCAGCAGAACTCCCTGCACTATTAATGTCTCTAATAATACAGCACACAGAGTCAACACGAGATATGTTTTAACGAGTCCCACCAGGGCAGAAAGTGCAGAGGGAACCACTGGCAAGGAATACCCAGAACAGATGAGGAAGCATACAGAAATGAAGCAGCAGCAGAACATCCCGTCATTACAAATGAAAGCTATCCTGTTTTTCTCAAAACAAGTCTCATCCCATTAACAGCCCTCAGCATTCTCTGTGGACACTGCACTGATATCTAATGCAAAACCACTTCCCTCTCCAGAATATCTTCTTAGCTTCCCATGCAGGTGGCTCATTCACACCTCCATCAACACGAGTAACAACTAGCTGCAGCACATTTGCACTCAGACTCCAACCACACAGCCCTTACAGAAACACTGACAGATGAATCACCTGCATTTTATGCTAACAAGCCTGCTTCAGAATTCACATTCTTTATAAATCACTGCCTCAACTGTGATCTTGGACAGCTCCTTTTCACTGGCAGCACAAACTCCAGGCAGGCCTGAGGTGCAGTCACAGACACAGAAGCATGTGGGCCTAGAATGCGTGTGCCTGCTGCAGGCATTAAGCAAACCTGCTTCTAGCACCTTTAAGTAACAACAGCACTGACATCCTTTTGTATTAATATTTCCCATCAGATTTCTTGATATCTGGCAACAAAAAGCAGTGTTAAAGAGGACTTACCACATTGCTGCTGCAGATAGTCAGCTAATAATTCACTCCTAGTTAGAGATTACTAGTACTAGCTTATGTACTAAACATGTTAATACTAATACAGTGAAGAGGGAGATCACCCACAACCCTCCACACCAGAACAAGCCAAAATTTTACTTAATAGATGTAACCAGGAGAGATAGACACTTACTGCTGCAGATACAATTTGGGCAGAAATCCCTTTCAGAAGCGAGAGTCTTATAACTGATCCGTGCAGGGAGAGAGAATCTGGGAGTTTTTTCTTCCTAAGGAAAGAAGAAATAATCCAAACACGTTAAAGCAGAGTCTGGAACATATGCCCACAGCTAAACCAGCAGGTAAAGCCTGCATGCATACATAACTGCAGTTTCCATTCCTATTGCTGAAGCACACGTGTCCAGAATCAACAGACGTGAAATCAATAGCAAAGTATACAACATAACACTGCGCCTGCATAAGAATTTGTCTGAATTCCTCTTCCACAGAAATGAAAAGTCCTTCAAACAAGTTTTCAGTTTCAAACATCTCTCTGCAGACTATAGCATTTATTAATAAAACCTGAGAGAAACACTTCTGCTCTTTAATCCAGCCTCAGCGAGTCAGGAAGCTTCAGCCTCTAAAGGTGAGCACCTATAGGAAACGTACAACTGAAAAATGCTCGTTAGCAGCATATGGACCCCTGGGAAAACCAGATGTATACTTGAAGTGCAATATTCAATTCAAACAGCTGGCTTTATACGAAAGGTAAGAGTTGCTGTTTATGGAGAAAATGTTTTTTAAAGGTAACCAGCGTACAAGGAAAAGTAACTTCTGAAGAGCACTGGTATATTGTAACACACATAGGAAGGGAAATTCCCCAGGAACATTCAGTTACCTTTCCAAAGACATACAAACAAGTAGGTAGGCTAATGGAACACGCTTAATAGCTTCTAGTGTGGCTATTAATACCATACACACCATAAACAAGGTAAGCAGCTTCAAACAAACATGATAAAAATGATTCCTGGTTTTTCTGCCTCCTCTCTACTGGCAAATATTTAAGTCCCTTCAGGTTACATTTCACTCAATACAAACCATTTTATCTGGAAATGAAAGAACAGTGCCTCAGAACACCACCATATGCCACCATGAATCGTCACACCTAAGAGTGTTTATAGCCAATGCAATTGCTCATGTAGCAATCACAGCATAACAGAAACCAGAGGCCAACTTCCCATGGCACACAAGCAGGCCGTGGGAGCGGCTCAGGGTGTAAGACGAAGCCATCATCTGAGTAATTAACAAAGTAAGTCAGCAGTATTGCAGCTAACTATCACATTCCAGGCTGCTTTGGGATGTCGAGATTCACGTTCCATTTCCAGGATCAAAAGCATTTCGCTCGTCTTTTAAAAACGCAGAAGGTTGCTTTAGGAAATTTCAATTGTTCTTAGCATTGATAGTCCTTCTACCCACCCAAAAAGAAAATTACTTTTAATTGATTTAATCTCCCAGGGTATCAGACTCGTGGTACCTTTTCAGGTGTGTCCTGTCCCCGCTGTCAGAGCTTGCTACAGAAGATGTGTCATAGGAGTGTGTATCTGTGTTATCAATGTTCAAGAGAAAGGGATCTTCCAAAATGAAAGACTCTTCTTCATCATCAGTCTGAAAGAAGAGAACCACCACGCTTGGTAAACATCCAAAACACACAACACCTTAACTGAAACATCAGCAAAATGGCATCAAGCAAGCAGAAAAAAAATATATGAGAATTAATAAAATAAGATAATCTCTTATTAGAAAAACAGAACTACGCTATACTATGGATAGCATGGAAGAATCAGTCTCCAGAACCCTCAGTGATCACAGAGGGGATGAATAGTGTGGGATCTCCAGCGAGAGAATGCTGCCAACAGGAGAGCTAACCGTGCTCTGTCCCAGGGCTTCTGCTGGTGACCCTCTCTCCTCAAGCTTTGCCTAGAATTGTTTCTATGTTATTTTTAGGTGGCCATTGTTTCGGCTGCCTTCTAACTTCAGCACGGATCACACTGTCCTTGAAGCACAGAGCCAGAGCGCAAACACAACACTGCACTGAGAGCCAACGTGCAGAGATGACAGCAGGCGCTCCTCGTTGGCCTCACAGAGAGCAGCCCTGCGCCCACTTTCCTTCAGAGCAAGGCATGCCTATGGGCTCGCTCAGCTTGTGCTCCACACCGAAATCCCTTTCAGAAAGCACTATGCTGGTCATTCCCATCCTGCGTACACTGAGACAAACAGCACCAAAGACTCTGTCTGCACTGAGCCACGTTTTCTTCAGATTACCCCAGTTCTACTCCTTTGATGTGGATGGGCCTGCATCCGAGTTTGGGCACACAGAAACTCTCTGAGCACCACCTACGTCCATCGCCAGAAAGAGGACACGCTCTTCTACACCTCCACTCGATACCCCTTCTACTCGAGCAGCAAGCTGCTGAACGTTCCTCCACATCCCAGACTGTGTGTGGCTGTCCGGGACACTTCATACCTGTACCTTTAATGCAGCTTTTAAGAGAAGCCACCTGTTCCAAGCTCCTTTTTGCCGTTATACGGGGCCAAATGTGTGAAACAGACTACAAAAGTGGAGCTGTGAAGCATCCAGCAGTTACACGACTCAGCACGTGCTGTGGCAGCCATCGGTACCGGGAAGCCATGGGGTTACACCACTGTATTTCCCAGAAGAAAAGGAGAGCCCGGGTGACCTCGGGGACCTCCTCCAGCCTCAGCGACAGCAGCTCAGCCGCAGCACTGCACCGTGCCCCTCTCACCTCGTTCAGGATGCTCTCCAGCGTTGGCGGGGTATCGACTTGAGGGATGTCGAACTCTTTGTCATCGATCTGGACATCAGAAACCACAGACCGGGGTTAGATGCCCACCCCGCCTTCCAAACCTCTGCTAACCAGGAGAGGAGCAGCCAGGCACGCTCTGCTGACACCCACCCGTGCACAGGCGGCATACCCCGCCCGACAGCGGCAGGACGCGGGGAAAGGCTTTAGACAACGAGGGGAGATCGGGGCGG
>JAOWBP010053992.1:0-10311 GCA_028571105.1 Tragopan temminckii
TGCTACATGTTGACAGGTAAAACACAATTGCTACACAAGGTAGTAGCCCACTCAATATTGCTACTGTGACTATTACAAGCTTACTAGATACAATTCATTGCACAGCCGCACAATTCATTCCTGCTTACCTGTGCAGGTCTTTTTTTATTGCATTTGACTTGTTAGATTTTGTATGACACACCTGGAACACCAATGAAAATTAAGATACATAACCTATAACTAAAACTAGCCAAACAGGTTTTGTTCTGTCAAGCTTGTCATTCATAAACTTTTATTATTTTTTTTAAATACGTTATTTAAAAAAACTCTTAATTCCAACAAAAAAATTATATAAAATCAAGCTTTAATTAAATTTTTAATAAAAAATAATTAATCAAAATTTTAATTAATTAAAAGGAATTTTGTAATATCAAATTGCAAATTGTAATTTGAGCTTTTTTATGTTCAATACCAGCCCCTGTCTGCCATCTGCTGTCTTCAATTCAAACTAACCAACCACAAATAAATCATGGTCCAGTGCCCAACGCTGCCATCTGTTGTCTTCAATTCAAACTAACCAACCACAAATAAATCATGGTCCAGTGCCCAACGCTGCCATCTGTTGTCTTCAAAATAAAATACAAAAAAAAATTTACTTGTCAAACAGGTTAACCCTGTATTTTTATTCTTGATCTGTGCGCATCATCGCGATCGTGTTGTGTGATGAAAAAAAAAACAAGTCAAACAAGCTTTCTTTATTAAAAGAAGCGCCGCGCATTGCCACCGCCGCGGCCACCAAAAAAAACCAATGCTGCCACCTAGTTTGTAATGCCTGTTTAATGCTATTGGTCACAATGTAAAAAACCGGCATCACAAAAATACATTCGCACATACAAAAAACAAGTTGCGAGAGCTCATCCAGAAATATGTGAGCATCTTGTCAATTACAAATTACATTTGTAATGTCCATTTTTTGCCATTATAATCAATAACCAAAAATAGGCATTTCAAATGTAAAAACAAAAAAAAAAATTCACAAGATGCATTTACTCGCACACACATTCGCATTTGAGCGCAACTTGTTTTTATTTCGTGGTGCTGGCTCTGAGCTGTTTGTGTGTTTTTTTTGCTATTTTCCTTTTTCAGTGTTTATTTTTTTTTAGTTTTTTTCTTCGTTGGTTTGTTTGTTGTTTGTGTATCCATTTCGAGTCATCAAATGTTATTAAATTGTAGCTGATTTTGGATATTTGTGGCTCATCAAAAATTTGTTTATATATTTGGCCAGTGTAAAATCAAAGAAACAAAAATTTGGATATATTTTTTTAGCCACCAAAAAAAGACTATCCAAAATTAAACCATTAAGCAAGTATTTGAATTCCTTAAAACAACAATTTAATTACAATTAAAATTTCATTTAATCTAGTTCCAGAATGGATCATAGTTTTTTCTTCAAAGTGATTTAGATTTGCCTTAAATTGTTGTTGTTTGTTTTCTTTTTTGTGTTTTCTGTGTGGTGCTCTCAAAAATTATCGTTCCAGCCTTAAACGAAAAAAAAAATTCCAAGATTCAAAAATCCTAGAAGAAATCTACTAGCCTACTATTTTCTTCTAAAAAACAGTATTATCGTTTTAATGTGCCTTTTTTGTGGTATCATTCCGTCCGTTGAAAAAAATCGTTGAATCATCAAAAACAAAAAAAGGGTAATTATCATTTGATTATGAAATTATAAATATTTTTTTAAAATATTGTTTTTTTATTATTATCCAGAAAGAATCCTCAACCTTTTTTTGTTGATTATTAAACCGGATATCCAAAGCTATTTAAAAAAAAGTATCCGGTAAGATTTGGTTTTTGAAGTGGATGATTTAAATGTTAAGCTTATATAGACAAACGCAGACATGCAGACAAACAAAAGAAATTTCCGTTTTTGATTGCAATAATTTTTTTTATTTGGTTGCTAACTTGGATTTTGGTTTGTCACAATTTTGTGTGTCGCAATTTTTTTTTGATGTTTTTTGTTGCTGTGCGTGTGATTTTAGTTTGCTAAAAAAAATTTCGATGTTATTTTTGTAAATCAAATTAACTAAAATAATCTTTATAATCCTTGGATATCAAAACCAAAAAAAAAATATCTCTATGCACGTGTTTCAAGTGCACAAACATAACAAGGTTGCTATGGTAGCTGGATAGTTTTTGTTTTGGTTGGATATTTCCTTGGATTCTATGTTGGAATCCGTAATGATTTTCTTTTATTTTATAATCAAACCAAATTTATTTATGTTCCTTTTGGTTTGCATTTGCGTCTCAGATCAGACTTTTTTTTGTTAAACCTTTTAAAACCATAAAACTTAACAATTTTTGTTTCATTTTAAATAGAAATCTGACGATATATTTGAATGGTAATTTGAATGGTATTGTGTCGTATAATTCATTGGAAAAAAATTGGAATTGTGCACAGGTAAAACCTTAAATAATTTAATTAATTGTATCTAATTTTATTTTATTTTTTACAGCTGCCAATTTTTTTATTAATGAAATTATCGTCGTCATCAATCACTTATCATTATTATCATCATTATCGTTGTGTTGGCGTTTTTGTTAAATGATTTATGGCCAACATCACAAAACAATAGTTATTTATCAAACAAAAAATCAACAACATAGCACTTGGCATTATAAGTGCGTTGAGTTGTGTGAAACTAGCATCTCACACATGATCTACATCTGATAATTTTTCACTTTATTTTTTTTATCAAGAAAAAAACAAGGTCATAAAAAGCAATATAGAAGAAACTATGGCACCAAAATTACCACCAAAACCTAATCGAGAACAGGCATTAGTGCTCTATGCCTATGAAGCACAAAACAATGATGAGCTTAGTATAAAAGAAGGTGATATCATCACCATTATTAGCAAAGACAATGAAGATGTTGGATGGTGGAAAGGTGAATTAAATGGACGTATCGCTTTGTTTCCAGATAATTTTGTTGAAATTATTAAACCAAATCAAACTTTAAATAATTCTTCAAATTCTGTTTCTTCATCTAACACAATCACCAATAATAATACAAGTGAATCAACAGCCACGTCATCATTATCATTATCATCTACCACAACGACAACATCGACAACTAATACTAACACCAAAAACACTACCAGCCCTACAACAACCACATCAAACAATAATCGTTTGAATGTTATTAAAAAACCGGATCGAATTGTGTCTGCCAAAATAAATTCATCAGGTGATGTAAATATTCACCATAACAACAATAATAACAACATTAATAATCAAAATCAAAATATGGATTTTTTAAAAAATTTAACATCAACAATTGGCATGTCGACTGCTGATACTAATAATAATACGAATAATGAAAAATGTTTAAATGATTCATCAAACAATATGAATGGTGGTCTTGGTGGCAGTGATGCTGCCGCCACTGGTACAGATGAATCAAGTCAAACTAGCAAACTAGATCATTTGACTAAACAACGTCCAAAGATACCTGCCAATAGTAGACGTCCACCATCAATGTATTCTAGTAAAGATTTAGATATTAATAGTGATGATTTGATGATGAGAATGACTGGCACTTCGGAGAATGGTGCCACCACACCGGATACACCAACATCAACTGATTTAGATCAAAATAATGAACATAATAATAATTCATCATCTTTTAATGAACATTTAAGCAATAATAACGAACAACAACCAACACAACAGCAACCGCCAATTGAATCAAAACGTTCATCTTTATTAAACAAAGCATCAATTTTAGCTAATAGTAATAATAATAATAATGCAACAACATCAAACACTAATCAACATATACCATGGATGAAAGAGTTAAAATTAGCACAAGAAATGAAACGTGAAAGAAAACAAGAAAATAATACAAATACTAATAATACAACAGCCATTAATAATGAAACTAATAAAACATCACCATCCATTAATCCACCAATCACACAGAAACCAATGTTTGGACCATTTAACAAGGTTCATCATCAAACTAATGAATCAACGCCAAATAAATTAAATCTTATCAATCCTTCGTTGAGGAATGCTTCAAATAAAACTTCGGTGACATCTGCCGCATCTTCATCTTCATCATCAACTGTCAGCAATAGTGATACGCAACGAAATGTTTCAACAAGTAGTAATGCAACATCATCAAATGTTGCTGCTTCCATAAACACTGCTAACAATCAATCAACATCAAATTCTGATGTTAAACAAGAAATGAAAGAATTACGTAATAAAATCAATCAAATGGATCATCGTTTGAATACATTTATACAAGAACATTCCTCACAAATGGATAAATTGGTAAGATATTTTATTTTTATTATTCAAATCGATAATTAATTTTAATTTTGTTTGACAGATGAACTCAATGAAAGATATTACCGAAAATAATGCCAAAATAAAAACCATTTTAATGCAATTAATTAAAAATATAACTGAACGTGAAACAAAACATTTGGATTCTACGAAAGATCATTTAGATCGTTTGAAAAAAGTTGGCAATGATATTAGCAAATTGTCTGATTGAATTTATGGATGGCTATATATTTTTTTTAAAAATCTGGATCATCTTGAAGACGATGATGGCCACGTTTACATCAACCAACCAGCCAGCCAGCCACACTCAAATATAATCAATCCATAAGCTATATTCTCGTTATATAATTTTTTCTCATTCTCTCATACACAAATAACTTTTACACAAATTCCTATTATTATTAATTATTCTATAACGCAAATATTTTTCCTAAATGTTATAATCAAATTTTTTTTAGTGTGACGGAAAGAGATCTAGAAATTTTGATTTTGTTCTGGCCAAATTATAGTTCCGGTTCAAGTGATTATTTAAATGGTTCCATGTTGTCAACATTTATTATTATACACACCCCATATGACATGACACACCTACAAAATGATTATTATAAAAATAAAATAATATACATTTGCTCATTCACAATCAAATTTTACCATAAGAATGGATAAGAACTTGCACACCAACACACACACATACAAACCAAACCCTATTAATTAATTACAATTTAAACCAAAAAAAATTAATTAACTAATTAACTAACCATTCCAAACACACAACGATATCGATTCCAAAAGATTCTTTAAATTGTATCATTCCAATATTAAAAAAAAAGAAAATTATTTTAATAAATTACAAACAAAATTAATTTATATTGTAGAACAATAGATGGCAGTGTTGATGCCAATTTTTCAACAAAATTATTATAAGTTTGGTATTTGTTGTTATGTTGTTAAGGATTCATTATTTTTATGTTCCATATCTAGATATAATTGAATTTGATGTGTGTGTGTGCTGTTTGGATTCTGCTGGATGCAAGGTTTGTCGGTAGAATCCTTCAAAAGTCTGTTCACGTTTCATGGATTCACCAAACATACCACCAGAAAAAAAAACAGTAAAAAAAATTCTGTTCCACAATCCACCAGAAAAAAAGAAGAAGAAAACAAGATTCTGAAGAATATTAAAGAAGAATTCATTACACCAGAAAAAAGAATTCCAAGAATATTCTTCTTCTTTTTTTGGTTGGTGGCGTTAATAAAATGAGAATCCAAAAGCAAAAATTGTGGTGTGGACCAACCAACCAACCAAGCACCACCAAAAAAAGCTAAGCACACCAACAAGGTTATTTCACGGTTCGATGGTTGTTGGTTTTGGAGGAATATAGAATCCTGTTTGTTTGATTTGGATACAAAAAAAAAAGAATTTTGTGTTGTGTTGTATTGAAGAAATGGCTCGATCATTGCGCTAGTTGTCGTTGTCATTAAATTTATCCAATTCGCACTGGTTTTGCGGTTCGTTTCACTGTTTTGGGCCAAAGAGAGAGAAAGAGAAATCTCACATAGAATCCAGATAATAGACTTATAAATTATTATTCTTATTAGCGGATCCTAGCGATCCATGCCTGGCTTGAATATGCAACGAATCAACAAAAAAAACATTGCTGCTTTTTGACCAGACCAACCACATGCTGTGTGTGTGGATTTGGGTTTGGTTATGAACCGAAATTCAATTCTAGGATACTGCGATTCTTTTATCCGGTTCGGGTCGTTTGTTTGTTTGGTTTGACCTTTAATTTCTTAGGAAGATAGCAGAAGAAGAGTTTCGCTTTTTTTTAATTTTTTTTGTTTGGCAATTGAATTCCAATTTCAACAACCAAACAAACAAGCAAAAAAAGAATGCTGGGATATCCGCTTCTTCTTCTTTTTGTTTGGTTTGGTTGTTGGTTTGTGGTTAGCTTTTCTGAGCATTGTCAATGCCGGTCGTGTATTGAATTTTAATTGCTTAGCTTCGCTTTCGCTTGAAAAAAAAAATAAAAGAAGAACAAAAACTACCAGGAAAAAAACTAAAACAATAATTTACATTTTAAATGAACAAACAACATTTTTTCCTCACTATCTCTCTCTCACTATATCTCTTTTCATTGGAACATTTTTTGGTTGTTGTGGTTTTTAGGGGGGGATTAGCCCACGCCCACAAACGTACGTAAAATTCTTAAGTTTTTGTTTCTCATTTTCTCTATAGGGTGTTTTATAATTTAAATACGCCCACCAAAAAAAAGTTTGTTAAACCGGCGACCAAGGAACCAACCAAAAAAAACAAACAAGTAGAAAGGGTTGAAAAGAGAAAGAGAGAGAGAAAGCTTCATTGAAAAGAAAGTCCCTTCGGCTTTTATAAAAATAATATAAGCACCAATTCCAAGTAAGCCAATGCAAACAAAGTTACAACAAAAACAACTCTGTTTCACAAGAAAACAAAAACGGAAACGGAAAACCAGTCAGCCAACCAACCAAAAAATATAAACGGAACACAGCAACAACAAAAAAAAATTAAAAGATATTTCAAATGAAAAAACATCATGAAAAAAAACTCTAGAGTTTTAATTCAATTTGTGTACTACTGGAAATTGCTTCAAGCGTTGTTGTTGTTTTATTTGCAAAAGTAAATGGTGTCTGTTTGTGCACAAGCTCCGCCTATTTCTTATTTGTATTTTGTTAAGCACCGCCTTCTTTCTTATTATTTAAACACTTGTTCACATAAAATTTACTATTTTGTTTGCTTGTTTAGTTGTGTGTTCATTGGAACAAACTGAATTTTTTATTTATTTACCAAGAAATCCAAAAAGATTCTAGTAGAATTATAAAGAAAATAAAATAAAATTTCACTTGTGTTCCAGAAACAAAACAGGAACGAACAAAAAACAAATAGAACCAGAACCAACAATATAAAAATGGCTCAACTAACAAGCTTTATAAAAGAACAAAAGATAGCTTGCTTTAATCTCTTATGTAAATCTCAGGGACTTTTGCTGTGCTGTGTTGTTTGTGGATAAATCAAGCCCCAATCCAAGGTTTAAAACTGACAAGACACGCCTACCTGACACCAATAAGATCCGCCCCCATTTACTCTTTTTTTCTGGATTCACCAAACAACTTTAGGAATTTTATTAAATTTTGAAAAAATGTCTAATTTTATTATTACAAATAAGAGATTTCTTATTGGTTGTTTGGTTTGGTTCTGGTGAATGAGGAAGAAGATGAACAAGAAAAAAGAAGAAATTGGGGGCGGAGCTTATGTTTTGGGGGGAATGGAAATTTATTTCATATTTTTTCTTGTTTGATTCCAAGAGTTGTTGTATTATTTTATGTTTTTTTCTTCATCTTCATCTTCATTGTTTTTAGGCTTGTGTGTTGTTTCGCTTATAATCAAATTATAACGGGCTGATGGAACATTGCCAAAAACGAAAAAAAGCAAAGCAAGCCCGTTTCTGGAACACATACACACACACATAAGCACATATAATACAATCCTGCATAGCAAAATCATGTTTCGTTTTTTTTCTTTTTTTTCTTCTTGGTTGTTTTTGTTATATTTTGGTTGGTTGGTTGTACAATTTTCTCTCGTTCGTTCGTTGCTTGTTTGTTTCACAATACGCGTATATGTATATTTGCCTGTGAGTGTGTGTGTGTGTATTTAGCTTTGTCATATTGTTGTTTGTAGTAGCGATTTGTCGTCATCGAACACGATGACTAAATTAGCATCGTTTTTAGCATCTAACATCAGAAAAAAAGGAGAGAAAAAGAACCTAAAACACAAAAGACAAACATTGAGAAAAATAATAGAAGAGAACCTTAAATAACGTGTAATACACTAACAACTGCGAGAAAGAAAGAACAAAAAATATGTCCCGAGGATAATCTCTTATAAGCTCTTGTTGAGCTTGTTGAGCATTGGAACCATTGGGGACCATTGTGAACAAAAAGATTATCATTGTATATGATCCATGTTGTTGTTTCTGTCATAATACCAGTGCTAATAATATGATTACACACCAAACATCATCATCATGATTCTAGGCTCCATTGGACCTAAAACCTTGTTTGAATGGTGTTGATTGCTTAGTTGACTAGTAGCCTTGTTTGTTTGTTTGGTAATCGGATCCATACGGATTCGTGTGTGGGCCTTAACACACAACCCCACAACTCCAACATATGTCAATCTTTACCACACACACGCACACACAAATCATTAAATTCAGCGCCGTCTAGCGGCAATTTTTTTCATATATTTTATTCAATAATAATGTATGTCTGCGTGTGTGTGTGGGCGTGTATATGTAACCAGGGGCGTTGTTTTATTGTTGTTGTTGTTTTTAATGATGTATGAGAATGAGAATATTATATTTGGTGATGCACATGCGCAATGAGATTGCGTTTGAAAGTGTTTGGTAAAATGTGTGTATGGTATTGCTTGGTGTCGGTGTGTTGTGTTGTTATATAAATTATGTGCTGTGTTGTTTGCTTATTCTTATTGGGTTGTGTGTCTGGTTTGGTTATATAGTGTCAGATTAGCGCCCGATTTTGCTCCGATTCGTTGTTGTATGGATTGCTTGCTTGTTCCATGTTATATTCGTCTTATTCACATTCTTATTGAATGAAGGCGGAGCATCAAAAATAAGTATTATTAATCATGATAAGAATTTGGACAAAAAAGATTAAGGAACAAACAATTTGCTCCGCCTTCATTTAGATTTTCAATCTGTGTGGAGATGATGATAAGGTGGGCGTGACTAGGATCCAATGTTTTCCATTGTGATGGTCCACATTACCACATTTCCGTGTCCTCCATACCCGATGTTCCCGATTGTGCATCATCCTCACCCTGCATTGTATATTAATGTATTATTGGTTTATTGATTATTCATTTTAATTCTACAAATTCAAATCAAATAATACCGTTGATGAAGATGGGTGTGGTGGAGGTGGCGGAATGCCAGATGATGATGATGGGGTTGGTGGAGGTGGAACCATGACAGATGGCGGTCCGGTACCGTTTGGCGATGTTGATGAACCAGTTTTGCTCATAAACTTTTTCTGTCTTGCTCGTGAATTCTGGAACCAAACTTGTGTGACACGTTTTGACAGACCAGTTAGGGCAGCTATTCGTTCCAGATCTTGACCATCCGGATTGGAATCCAATTGAAAATTAGCCTGCAATACTGATAACTGATCTTCAGTGAACGTGGTACGGACACGTTTTGTTTTGGATGATGAGGACGCAGAGGACGAGGTTGACGTGGAAGATGTGCCTGATCCTAAAGTCGATCCTAAACCGGATGTTGATGATGTCGATGATTGATGTGTGCTGTTGGATGGATTGTTCACACCGGTTGTTGAACCAACAGCCGAAGATGATGATGATGAACTAGATGATAAGCTGCCACGTTGAATGGTGTTGGTTGATGTGGCGGCTGCTGTTGATGAATCTATTATTGTTGGACTGTTACCATTGAGCAATGGTGTGGTCGTGCTTGGAGGCGTGATCGATGATGAAGTCGATGATGATGATGAAGAGGAGGAGGATGAAGAAGAGGATGAGGAAGAGGAGGAATGATTTGCATTGTGTCTAGCGTGATGGTGATGAGCATGAGCATGGTGAACATGATGAGAAGGAGGAGGAGGAGGATGATTGCCATTGGTCCCATTCGATATTGTTGATGATTGGTGATCAGTGGTGGACGTTGTGTTGGTGGCATGCTCCACATTCAGCAATAGATTAGCGGTGGTTGGCGTGCCCGTTTCACGTAAATCATGATGAGCATGATGGTGGTGATGTTGCATCATTTCGTCTATGTGATAGAGTGTCAGTTTATATATCATATTAACACAAACACAATGAGCTTACCATCTTTGATGCCAAAATGTAATTTACAAACAAGACGATATCCGAATCCAACACTGGCAGGATTTGGTCCAAGGTCCATGGTTG
>JAOWBP010053993.1:0-10310 GCA_028571105.1 Tragopan temminckii
GGATGTGGTGCTCAGGGACATGATTTAGCGGAGGGTTGTTAGAGTTAGGGTAGGATGGTTAGGTTGTGGTTGGACTCAATGATCTTTAAGGTCTTTTCCAAACTGAGCATGATTCTGTGATCCTATGATTCAGTCCACAGTTACTTCAAAGCCTCTCCTACACTGTGATTCTGCAAGATAGGGAGCACTTCAGTCCTAATCAAGCAATAGACAGCTTTTTGCTTGCTGATTTACATCCATGCCTCTGACTTCCACAATAACAACTCCACATAGGTGGAGCTCGTATAATAGTTGGGCTGGCTGGAGGTTTCTCCCAGAGGAATTAGGAGGGGTGGCTGCACATTAGTGTCTCTGTGCCTTTGATATGGTCAGGTTTGTTTGGGCAAAATATCTCAAGCCTACAGGGAATGGTTCCCAGACTGATGTGACTGCCCAGCAGAACACACAAAGCAGATCAGTCCAGAAAAGATCTATTATGTTATCGTATCCTGGGATATGCTGCACTACAGTCATGATTTCACGTTCCCTTCTTTAACAGCTTGGAACCTCTTTAGAAAACAGTGTGCTGGCATTCAGATGGACACTGGTCTTGGAGAGATGGCATTCGGGTGTTTAAATATAGGTATCCAGTGCCATTTTAGCTACCCTAAAGCATGTGAACTATTCACTGAGACTGGCAGCTAGGACACAAGACCTACGTTAGGTCCATAGCCTTCTGAAATTGCAATTGGAGGCTCTCTGCTAGAAACTTGTGTTTAAGTACCTGATTTGCTTCCACTGGTTTCAGGAGAGGGGGAAAAAACACAACACAAAGACAACAGCATGTCTTTGTAGTATTTTTGAAGTGACAAGCCCATGTGTCAGCAAGTAAAAAGAAAGGAGTATTTTTACATTGAATCAGAAGATGACGGTGTTATATAGATGTACTGAGGTGGGATTTTTCTTCACCTCAGCTTTCACTGAGTTTATGAACTTTACTCCTACGTTAAAATATTTAGAAGACTTTCTTTTCTGTTTTCCTCACTATAACTTATATGACACAATACAATTCACGCTGATCATTAACAAAGCAGTTGGTACACATACTTTGCTAATGTCCTCTGTTAAAATGAAAATCAAAATCATTATCCACATCAATTGAACTCTAAATGTCCACAATGTCAAAATTTAATGCAAAATAAACATCCGAGGGTTGACATAAAAAGCAGAGATTGACTAGAAAGCACAGCAGAAAATAACATCTCATTAGCAAACCTGATTTAACACAACAAGCTAGAAGTAAACCGATAGAAATCCTCCTCAGTTTTATGTACCAATCATTTTTTTCTGCACCATTTTGTTTTGCCTTCTGTTTGCAACTGACTGTTAAGATATTGCCACCTAGTGATGGAAAACAAAACAAGCAGAAGCAGATCTGTAAATAACAATGCACGGAGAGCACAGATTTACATTACAAACTGTGTCGAAATGGAAGATAAGAGCGTGTCTGAATTTCTGGGAAAAGGTTCTCAGGCAATTTGCATAAAATCACATATAACTGTGCAGCCTGATCTGGTAGGTGGCAAGTCTGTCCACGGCAGGGGGTTGGAACTGAATGGGCGTTAAGGTCCCTTTGAACCCAAGACATTCTGTGATTCTGTGACGGTATTTGGGATGTATCATCCAGCTCCCATTCTCGGTTTATTCACTGAATTCATGAGAGTGAGCAAATGAATCATGAGTGGTTTGTGACTTAGGCTGCTATCTGGAAATAAAAAAATCACAACTACCTACTAAAGATTTCAGAGAGGGTTAGCTACTTAATGCTGAAATTGTGCCTTCCAGGTTCAAAGTACTGTTATCCCTTACCTGACTTTGCTTTGGAGCTGTCAGAGATGTTCTCTTAGGCCTGTGCAGTTCCCTCAGTCAACCAGCCACCCTTACACACCCCAACAACATCCCATTCTGTCAGTCAATTTGAAATCTGCACCATTATGGCCTCATGTGGCATAGATGCAACAAATCCTTCTGCAAGGGTCAAAATGCAGCCTGCATCTCTCAGCAGAGCGTGTGGGATCAGTGGGCAAGAAGCACAGTCTGAGCAGCACCTTTTCTATTCTTCACCTTCCAGTTTACAGGCACCATCCCTCAACAAGCTGGTTGCTGTCATGAGAATCCTCTAAACAAATGCCCTTCCAAGTATTGTTGCATATCCTTATCTGTATTTTACATAAAATTACATAACATATTCCCCAAATGTCCCAGCCTGACATAACTTTGCTGAATTTCTTGAAAACAGGAAATTTCCAAACCACTGACAGAGCCTCTAATTTTGCGTGCCTGTTTCAGAGATGAGATTAGTGATGGAATCATCCCCAAGCCACTCAAAGCATAATTTTCATTGGGTAATTTCTGCCTAAAAGATTTGCACTGGGTCACCCAGAGGATGGGATGCAGAGAGGCTGAGTGGCAGCTGTCACTCTTATCCTCTTGGTATGAAATTTAAATACACAGTGCACAGATGCAGCTCCAAAATACTCGAACATTGAGGGTCGCACTCTGGGCTTCCCTCACTTTCCTTCTAAGATGTCAATATACCTCTCACACCATCCTCACAGCAATCCCTGTGAGAGGGCAGATAAGTGCAGCCAGATAGGGGAAGGGTTGGAACTCAATGATCACCAGATATGGTTATTGCTTTAGAGTCTCCAGGGATGGGTAACAATGACTGTGTGCCATTACAGCTGAGATCATAAGACTTCTCAGCTCCTCCTCTTTTCTCCCCATCCCAATGCTGCCCACATTCCCTGAGGATCAGGCCCAGATGTCTCCTCCCAACCCAAGGCCCTGATCCAGGACACCCCAGCCTGTCCTGTTGCTCCCCACAGAGGCAGGAAGCAGCAGCTGGGATCCAGAAGCATCCCACAAGCAAGGTGGCCCTGGCCCAAATGCAAACCACATCATCCTTCTGTTTTCTTGGTTTTGTCTCCTTTGCAGAATGAAATGTTTAAAAGTCTCTTTTTCTGCAAAGTCCAAATACAGCATGGTATAGAAGGGATGGTGTTTCCATTGATTATGTAATTAGGAGCAGGAATTTTCAGTGTGGCAGCTCCCATTCGCTCTCACAGACCAGTCTGCTGTTTAGCCAGTTCTATTACTGACATAATTTAAGCACTACTTGCAATGTGATTTTTAACACAAACACCTTCCTGAACCACACTTTTACAGATACGTCTTTCTCTTAATTCTACCACGGTGGTTCCTCAAGCTCTCTCTGACTCAACATTAGACGTTGTTGTGATAAGCAACTTGCTTACCTGTTCTTTTTTTAAACTTTCCTTTCCATTCTCTAGTTTTGTCTTTAATTATTAACATTTCTTCCTTTCTAACTGACCTAATTGGACACTCACACCTCTATGTTTTCCTTACTGTGTGTAAAGATACCCTCCTCTTTATGTCCCTTGGCTCTGCAAGAAACACCAACCTTAGAAACTGATTTCTTACCTGTGAAATGAGAATAAGCATTTTGGAAGAGCTTCAGCCAGTTTCCATCCCATACAGATCACGGGCAGGGATCAGAGCGTGCTGTGTTTGCTGCCTCCTTCCCTCTGCTATCAGGTGTCTGTCAGAGGGCAGGGCCTGGGGCAGCACAAGTGTTCCCTGCAGCACAAACCCCTTCACACTTCCCTTGCAAGGGTTTTATGCAAGTAACATTCACTCTGAATTAAACCCAAAAATGTTCTGTTCTGGAATTAGGCAGCTGAGAGAGGGAAACTGAGCTCACCCCAGGATTAGCTGGCCTTAGATAGCTATCAGGAGTTTTACTGCTCTCCAAATGATCCAGCAGTATCATACTGTATATACCACTGTGTGGCCATTCCCCATTTCTCTCACATGTATTTATTCCCCCACACAGTTGCAAACCAGATAGCCTATCTTCTGGGGAGGAATCAGCCTGGCACAGCCTTGGCTCATTTTACTCAGAAATGCCAACAAAGATTTCAGGTTTAGGTTCAGGTGGCTCAGGTGAGCACTGTCTCTGGTCAGATGAGGGACCAAATTACTCAGGCAATATCTTTCACTTTTTTAATTTCTTTTTTTGTTTCAGGGTAGGGTGAAGTAATGCTTCAAAAAATCAGGATTACCCAAGAAAGTCACGCCAAATCCCCCAACTGCAGTTTATAAATACGGTGAACATGGGATTATATGCTTCTTAGCTCACCTGGTACCTTTGGTAGCTAGATGTCCATCACCATGCCCTTTAGAGAATATTTCTGTGTATCCAAAGGAAACAGCCACCTACCAGCAAAAATCTTCATAACTCCAACACTGCTTCTTTTACAGCCACTTTATAAACAATCACAGTGAGGCAATGTCAGGAGAAACCAGGCCAGACAGTTTCACAGGGAATTTTCTGCGCCTTGTGGCTGTTACCCTCTCGAGCTCCTGCTCATTACAAGCAGATGAACCTGAGGATACAGCTTCTGCCATCGCTCTCTCCTGTCACCATTCACAATTATTATTATTATTAATATTGGAAGTGATGCCAAGAACGCACCTCAAGTTGTTGAAGGGAAAGTTCTGAAATTCCTGTGTATGCAAAGCTCCTGCACAAGCAGCAGTGAGGCAGAATGCACAGGGGTTGTTACGTAGCACTTGCGCTACCGCAGCCTTCGATGCAGGCTAGAGAGAGCTAAAACTCTGGTTAAAATGACACCTCTCCAGGCTTATGTAAGACCACTTGTTCTGACTTGCAAAATCTTCTCTGTATGTTTTTAATGTACCGGGAAGAAAACTTTCTTTGCTATAAGCATGCTTTGTTTCACCTCTCAAAACAACCTGTGGGTATTCTGGCTGAGTTTTTATTCCCCTCAGCAAAATAAGCTTTAGCAGATTAGCACTTGCCAAGGAATTATCTCTTGCTGTGGTGAAGGTTTTGCAACAGCAATTCTTCCATCTGAACCTGGGCAATGGATTTACAGAACTGCTGCATCCTTCGAGTGGCTGTGGTGTCTTCACAGAGGTAAGATCAGATACACTTGCAGCCTTTGTAATTGGATCTTTCATGTCCTTCAGAGACTGCCCCTTCTTGCTAACCTAGAAACAATGTCTTGGTTCTCAGTGAGCTACAGGTTACGACACAGCTCTGGAAGAAAAAGACAAACGACTTTCTATCTATTTCAGAAGGTAATGTTGCTCAAAATTTCTCTTGCTACATTTGAATGGAAATTGCAATTCCATGAATAAATGAACAATCCAAAACTTAAAATCTGCTTTTTATTAGCTAAAAGACAAAAAAATAACCCCCAAACCATTATCTGTGCCTTGGTATTCTTAGTACCGAGGGAAGAAAGCACAAAAAGATATAACACTTAAAACAGGAAGATTTCCTAGCAAAGGCAGTGGTAATTATAGCTACTTTAACTACACTTAAAATGATTAATGATATTGAGTCACCATAGGCTCGATTTTCACAGGTATTCAGCTCCTGAAATTTCTAACAGTTGCTTTGTGGATTATTAAGTGCCTGTTCTGGTTAAGGATCAAACTCCTAATGCTTTGTTCACTGCATCATTAAAGACTTTGAAAATAAAAACAATATGTTCTTGAAATAAGAATTCATCCACTCCCATGCTTTTTTTTTTTTTTTTTTTTTTTTATGGATTGGAAGAGAATATGGGTTCCTTCCTTTTCATCTCTGGATTTGCTTCTCAGCTGTGAAATGAAACACAAAATAAATGGCATATAACTGAAAACTATCCACTAACACAAAACACTTACGAAAGCACATGAATACAATGTGTAGATCTGGAGAATGACAAGTTAGATTTTACACCAGTCTAAGTTTAAAAGAGGATGTCGATCCTAAAAAGCCTGTGGTGATCCATCCATCCTGAAGCCTTGCATGGGGGTGCAGGGGCACAGAGCCCTGGGTCGTGCTCCTGGGGGAGGAATGTGAGCTCCTCTGGAGCAGCAGCACTTGGTGACACGGTATCTGCTGTCTCACGCAGGCCGTCAACACAGGGACCCGGCCTGAACCCTCCCACAAATCGAGGGAGGTCATCGCTAGCTCCTGATTAATTCAGTGAATTGAAAGCAGAGCATCAGTGCTGATAGAATTCGTGACAAAGCTAAAACTTCCCCAAGAGTATGAGAATACTTCTTCCTCTCCCAGTAATACCACAGATTTGACTCCGGGTGTGTTTTCATGTCTGATTTAATGCAATCTAAGATAGCGCTACTGATAGAAAAGGTGAAAATTCCTCCTGTCTTCTTCCTTCTCCCCCCATTTTCCTCAGATCTCTCAGGTTGGAGCAGAAATTTCATTTGGGTGCTGTTTTGGGAAACACAGGAGAGGCAGTGTTACATTCAATTGATCACTGAGGCACACAGTCACCATCAACACAGGGCAGGCTGTAGGGATTGATTAATTAAAAAAAAGAAGCCCAACACAAAACCAAATATATACTTATGTAGCTGTTACATAGTCAAACAGCTTTCTCAACAAAGCTAGTTTGAATTTACAAACACCTACATCAGGCACTGTGTTTTACTGAAGAATGTTATTCCACCTTGCTGGTTGATCTATTGCGCTACTCTGGCTGCTCCAGAAACAGACACATTCCAGATCCTAATTGCAAGCAACACTGCCAAGCAAGGAGCTTAAAGGTTTTAAAAGCCACGGTGGACTGTGATAATCAGTCTGATCTCCTGCATAGGTCAGGCCAGTGATTTTATTTACTTATGGTCCACTTACAAGAAGTTCAGTTGCCAGAAAAAAAACAGAAACATCCTTACAGTAGTTCAGAGCTACTCTTGGTATGCTGGATCCAAACTAAACCCTTTGCAAATGTTAAAATAGACTAAAGCTGACTTCATAAATAGTTACAAGATGCAAACATAATTCCTCACATATACGTGTATTTGTAATACTGTCTAATAATTCTCAATAGCATACTATTGCATCAAAATATTTACACTAAGATATCAATCTATGTGGACAGCAGGCTGTACGCTGTTATGAAAAAGCAACTGCTACAACCCACATTTGTGAGGTTTCACTGGCAGATCAGAATATTAAGCTGATATAGTCACTAAGCACTCCATGTTGCTTAGTCCACATTCAACAAAAACAAAAGCAGTTTGAAAATGGCATAAAAGGGAAAAAATAAACAAGTTTTCTTCACCAAATATATACAGGCTCTTCAAACAGAAACTACTCTTTGCAGTTTTGGCGTATGGGAACATAAAAGCAAGTTTACATACTTTTAGTGAATCTTTTTACTGTGGAATAAAAACTGGTGGCAAAATAGCATCCCCTAGACTTGCTCGGTCAGCAGGCAGAATTTAGCTAAAATGCAGAAGAGGGAGGTCAGCTCCGAAGAAAAGAGGAGCACACCTAGCCCAAAGAGCTGCTGCAATCAGTCCTGCAGTGTAACTGTTCCCATGGACACACAGGAGTAATTTGTATTCAAAGTGAATCTGAACTGAATAGAAGATAATAATGACCTTTGGGGAAAAAGAAAAGAAAATAAAAAGAACCACAGATTAAATATCTCAGATATGTTTCAGCTATCAGTATATATGTATATACAGATTTTTCCCTTTTAATGTGTTTCTTTGGGGATATGGGAAGGAACTTTCATGCAGCATCCTTTTCAAGTTCATCTTAAAACAAATACTGAATGATCTAATGGTTGTTACAAGGAAGTGTTCATGTCATACATCAAACGAATACAACAAGCATTCAGCACTTGACTGGTGCACAGAAATATCACTGAGCATGTTAAAGAATATTACATAATATAAACTTAAGACATTTAAATGAACACTACTATCATTCATATTGTCAATACACACGACTAATTTTAATCCCTTTTCATAGTTTGCATGAAATCTTACTTTGTTCTTCACAAAGCAATGAGAGGCTTCAAACATACAAAATCCTCAGTTCTTTGAGAAGTCACTCTGGACCACAACATCAGGGTAACATCTGACACCCGGGATACCTGCACGACCAGGACAGGGTGGGGAAATAAGGATGTCACACTGCATAACGAACATGATTGAATACCCCTAAGAAGCTAGTTAAAGCAGCTCAGAGCTTCTGCAAGTAATGCACCTCATCATGTCACGCTGCTTGATAAAAAGCTGCACGATATGATCCACAGAATTGATGGAATCCCAAAAAAACAGTTGTGTATAAAGAAGTACCTTACATTCATGGTATTCGAATTTTGTGTTAGTAAACATAATGTTTTAGTATTTAAAAGAAGCAATAATGCTTCATTAAAATAAAATGAAATAACCACTTATGAATACAAACACTATAGCTAATAATTATTTTAAGAAGATTGCAAGAACTTATGACTGAGAAGCACACAAGCCCATGCTTTATTATTTTGAGATTTCAGAAATGATCCTGTCATGCTTTTTGAGAGCTTGGTTTATGAATCACCAATATGCAGGCCAGCAATATTGTGGAAGAGTGGAAGTCGCTAAGAATTTTCCCTTTCTCTTCCTTTATCTTGATTTGTCTCTTGCTTGGCGATAAGGATGAAGCTGAAGGTAGACTGCAGAGGTAGAATTTATTTGACTAAAAGCAGAATTTTTCAGTATAACTACGCCAAATTCAGTTACTCAGCTTGGATATCTTGCAGTCAGTATATGGAAATAAGGGCTGATTCATCCCATTCAATGCTGGAACCTACAACAGATTTTATGAACCGAGCTCAAATGTGACCCATTTCTCTTCAATGACCATAAAGTGAGCTTGAAGTGGCCAGCTTATGCATGGACATCTATTCAGCAAATGTCTAAGTTTTTAAAGATGTGTTCCATCCTCACCATCCAGGTCAGAAAGCATCCCCAGTTAAAACTGCAGAACAGCACAGCTGGTTTCTCATCAGTTTGCTCCTCTGTGTGGCCAACAAGCCGCAAGTAAGAAGTAAAACCAGGCTACTGGGAGAGCACAAAACCCTTTTTCACTGGCCTCAGCTTGAAGCCCGACCTAATGTTCTCAGTTCCAGAACACTTAATGTTGTTAAACACTGACTTAGATGCTAAATTTAGCAGCCTATACCTAAAACTGGGATTATTGCAAACATGATAAAACAAAAATAACAACAAAACTTTTCTTTTTCTTCAAGATGACAAATCTGATGAAGGAAATGCACCTATTCCCACTGCAAGTATCTGAAACTGATGAAAACAAAGGAGACAGAAAAAGAAAAGTGTCTGCCCCTCCTGCAACAACAGCCATGGGCTACACATGGGCAGCACAGAATAAAGTTTGATGTAGGTCTGTAGGATTGTTTTGATGCCTTTATAATTTATCTTTCACAAAAAGCAAAAAGAAATAATGCTTTTCTGATGACATCAAGTAGTGAAGACCCTACAAAAAGAAGAATCACCAAATTCTACAACAACCATAATAGTTCTGGATGTGCAAGATGACCAGTACAATTTTCAGTAATGCAGAGTGGATTACGAGCCGAAGTACTTGTAGAAGTAATAAGGGACACATTAGATAAAACTGTGCTAACGTCATGTCAACTTGATTTTTCCTTTTTTTGAGCTTCCTGAAATGCCTATTAAGCAGCACTAGCCCCAGTACTGACCTCTGGGGCACACTGGTAATGATTTCCAGCTCCAACCATAGCCCTTTCAACCCAGCAGCACAGTTTTCAAACCATCTCATTGCCTTTTTATCCAATTTGTACTTCACTCATTTGTATATGGAACTGTTACAGAAAATACTGTCAAAAGTATTTCTAAAGTGGAGATAAACAATACGGCCTCCTCTCCCATCATCCACCAAGCCAGCTGTCTCACTGCAGAAGGTTGCTGAGTTCAACAACCGTGGGGCAGCCTGTTCCAGCACATCACCACTCTCTCTGTAAAGAACTTTTCCCTGACATACAATCTAAACCTTCCTGTCCCTGCTGGCCATCTCTCTTCTGACAGAGCCCAGAATTCCGTTGGCCTTCTGAGCTGCAAGCACACACTGCTGGCTCATGTTCAGTTTTCCATTCACTAGAACCCCCAGGTCCTCCTCTGCAGGGTGAAGTTGGTCAAGCATGATTCTTTCTTTATGTAAGCATGCTGACTACTCCCAGTCATCTATTTCTATGTTTGGAAATTGGTTCCTGCATTCTCTGCTCCATCATCTCAGTTGAGGAGGCTGACTAGCTTGTAGTTTCCTGAATCCTCTTTCTTGCTCACCTTGATGCCAAGAGTCACATCTGCTCTCTTCCAGTCCCCAGTAACCTCCCCCATTGAACAAGAGCTTTAAAAGACCACTGGAACTGGCCAACAGTGATGGTGGCCAC
>JAOWBP010053995.1:0-10308 GCA_028571105.1 Tragopan temminckii
TGCTTTGGCAGGGGGGTTGGACTCGATGATCTCTGAGGTCCCTTCCAACCCCTACAATTCTGTGATTCTGTGATATCTCCAATTTGGAGATAAGGATGTGGTGTGGGACCATGTCAAAGGCCACTCTGATCACTCTGAACCTTCTTTTCTTTGTGGACCAAACACACATTTTCTTGGATCTCTCTTTATATGTCCGATTATGTAACCATATCATCTTGGTGGTTCTTTGCTGGACCATCTGCACTTTTTCTTCCTACTGAATGTGGGGAATTTAACACTCTATTTCCTATGTGATGGGTGTGTTTCTTCTGGTAAGGTTTAGTAGCACAGTAAGATTTTTCTGGAACTCTCTGAGGAACCCTCATATCTACTTATAGGAATCAAAATAGGCTTCCTAGAGGCTAAAGAGATATAAATCTCTTTTTTATTATTTTTTCAGTGTAATGTAGAAAGGAGTTTGTCCCAAGGTTAACATAAAGTATAATAGATTTGAACTGATTTTGGCTAGAGTCAAGGGTTGTTCAGCCACTAACTGTAATGGAATGAGGGAATGACAGGCAGTTTTATAGAAGATGTGCTGAACTGGGATTTTTCATGGTTGTACTAAGAAAACCACTCAGTCTCCTGTGAAACACAGAGAACTGCAGGACAACCCAGAATGAAAAATCAACTCCGCCAAAGGCTTTTACAGAAGTCCCCAGGAAAACAAATATTTTTGTGGCTAGAATGCTTCTTTCTAGCTGAGAGGAAACATATCTATTTTTATGTTGAGAATTGCTCTTATTTTTCTTCTGGAGGGCTGTGCAAATTGCCATAGCAAATACAGACCTTGTTATTTGACATTTGTCTGTGACCTTACCTTAATATTGCATTTTTGAAGGCTAAGACTTGCCTAAATAAGTATCTGTATTAAATTTTTGTAGGAAAACTTGAAAGATGACAGTTAAGAAATCTTAGCAGTGATTGGTACTCTTAAAAAAGAATGGTCTTCCTCTTCAGGAAGATTGAATGACTAGCAGAGACTTTTTAGTCCTTGTTCTAGGTTTGGCAAGATGCAGAGAATATTAAAATATTACCTACTTCTTTTCTGCTGTATAAGGAGGAATAGGAATGGATCCTCAAGCCCTGAGGCCAGTGGTTTCCTACTCCAGATTTATCTGAGATTGATTTCATGCTGGAAATGGTTGAAAAAAGAGCCAAGAAGAGTCCTCACAAGCTTGGTGGATGATTGAGGCTTCAGTGCTTGGACTATATCCCTGAGCCTCTTTTAATTATAATACAGATATGTTCCATGGATTTCAACCTTCTCCTCAGTGTTTGTATTTGTCTGTAGCAGGAGAAAATAGAGACAGAAATGTCATTGAGTGGGTGCTGAATTCATGAGATGGACCTTAGATCAGTTGTTAACAGATTCTAGGAAAGATGTCAAAATGCAGTATAGTATCTTCTGTCAGAGGGAAACCAGTAGTGTTGATTTACAGAAGGAAAGTAAAGAATCTTTGAGGAATAATGCTTGTCCTGTTCATGTGTGAAATTATTCGGTGTCTCAGCAGAAGTTGTCCAGCCACTGAGTTTGAGCTTTCCCTGTGGCTAACAAGGAGTGCAACTGAGAAGGCTCCTCAGTCCTTTGACATGGTTTGACTGGAGGTTTCTAGATGTCATGGTGTAAATGAGACTGTAAATAACAATTCCTTTGTTGATAGTTACATTCAAGTAGCCCTGAGGTGAGGTCATACGTGTGAAGTGAGAGTATAGTGGCTGCAAAGTATTGTATGTCCTGCACTCTGATGTTTTTCCTTTGCAGGCTCTAAGCTCTTGTGAAGGGCACCAGAATCTCAGTTTTAATATAGAAGAAAGCAACAGCTGTATGAGAGTGATCAGCTTGAAATTATGAGCCCTGACACTGAAAAAACAGAAATCTCTAAATAGGAAGATGTTTCTTTAAATGCCTTGATTTAGGGATGACGGGGCAGTTCCTGATGTTGAATGATAAGGGTTGGCAGTAGGAGAAGTACTTCTGTAGTGCTGTATCCTTATTTGACACCATTGCTGAGTAATGCTTAGTGAAGTGGTTGTTCCAAATAGCACTTCCAGACAAAAGCGATCCCAAACGCTTGTGTGAACAAGTGAAAGGGTTAAAATTGAGTGGAGGAATCATGCTGGTGCTAGACCTGCTTTATAAAGGGAGTAGCTGCTGATATATCTCCTCAGGAATGACCTATTTACAACAAATTCTGTCTTAACAACTGTATTTTGAATGCATTTTTTTACTTTCTCATTACATATAATCGGTCCTTAATATATTTAATATTTTTAGTGCCCTACAGATACCAAAGCAACGTTTGGGGTCCACCTTAAAGTAGTAGGAGACTGGACAGGTACGTAGAAAAAAATTCCTCTCAGAGACCAATGTCTTTACTCGAACTTTCTGGCTTCAGCACAGTTTTACCTTGATTGCAGCATACTCTCACCAGAGAACATTTATGCTTGTTTTCTCAGAGATGTTCTTATTACATTCTTGATGTAACCTTTGCTTTATTGTGATGTGAATTTCTCCAGATAGCATGTTTCTCCAACTACTAACAGATGTTCTGATCACAATTTAATGATTTGCAGTCATCCTCAAGCTTCTGCCTCTTTTTCTTTTTTTTTTTTTTGGTAGCCTGCTGCCCCTGTACAATGCCTCTATACATAGTAGAGACTGCAGAAATGCTGAAATGTGCAACCCTCAGATAAGAGGATTTTAATGCCAGCGATTTGAATGGCTGCCAGGTTAATTAACACCCATGGAACAGTGAGATTACAGGTTGCTTTCATGTTCTTCCATGCTCTTCCATTGCTCTCTGAATGTCCTCTAGACCAAAGGTGTAAACCACGATTCCCTGCAGAGAAAAATGTTAATTTCCTGCTCCCTATACAGTTGTATACTCAAGTACTAGTTATCATCATTGCTTGGCAGCTGACTTTCTTCTTGCTTAGCATAGCATTTTCTTGTAAGGAAGATAAATAAACAACACCATCTTGTTCATTTCCTACGAAGCAGTGTTTTCCGTGTTAATTTGTTTTGGCTCGTGTTTTTGTGGAATGGAGTCAAATAAACTAAACCCTAAAACGGATTAGACCAGTTCAAGGAAAATAAATGCACCAATGTCTGTTCAAGTTACTGGTCCAAGTGCGTACTCAGCTGTGAAAGTGTCTGAAACTTTAATAGGAAAAGGTTAACAGGATAATGCCATTTGTATGTATAATGCATAATTACCCTAGTTTTCTGTCCTTTCTTAAAACATAAATTGTTGGCCAGACAGTGGCAGAGTATGGGCCTAAATGGTCTTCATTCTGCCTCAGTATGCTGTTTTTGTGCGCCCCTCCTACCTGGGCCGGGACAGGACAGTAGGTACCCAAATGGAGTGGAGAAGTGCTAGCTAAATGAATTTTCCAAATGAAGTGGGATCTTTGAAGTCTCTCCCTCAGTGCTATGAATTGCTCTTTAATAGTATTCAAATGTCTTTCTTCCAGCTCAGTATCTGTATTCTCCACTATGAAGCACGTCCTAAGTGGTACTGTGGACACTGTCCTAAGTAGAACTCATGACACTGTTACAATACAGAGAGCATTTGTTGTAGTATAGCTACACAGGGATATCTCCCCCTGGGTCAGATGTGCTTGCAGGAAGCAGGCTGTTTACCCTGCATCTCTACCAAGCAGCCCTCTTCTCACTCGTTCCCTTAAGCCCTCTGACAGTTAATGGTCTCTAATCCTCTGACTGTTTGAGGAGAATACTGAAGAAGTACTAAGACATTTGCCACGTTCCTTATAATCTGTCTTAAGCATATTTTAATGGCTGCTCCCGGAGACAGGATATTGGGCTGGGAGAGTTTTTATGCAGCATTCTGTCATTTAAGCTCCTCTCACAACCTATTCCCTCAGCCTTTATCCTATTTATTCAGATTCTCTATGTATCACATTTTCACTTTTCTGACAGTTTATGCGTGATACCAAAGAGAGTTAGCAATTTATTTTAGAGATCTCAATTACAGGCTTAAATTAAAGGGATACAAGAAGAGTGCAGATACGGTGTGAAATACAGAGAAGAACCAGTTCATTTGAGATGTTGCTCTCCTCACTGGGTTCAGTTTCTGCTGCTGCACCTGAAACACATACAGAAAGAACAATTGCCTGCCATTAGCTGTAAGGACATGAGCTGTGGATGGATGCACAATGCTGGCAAATCAATTCTGCAAGTTATGTTTCAGGTCGAGTCTCTGATACTGAGTCTCGTGTTTTGAAAATTGAATAGAATACCTTGTGGCCTTAGTGATTGTATTTTGTCAGCTGGGAAAGCAACTGTGTGTCAAGAGAAAAGATAAGGGGTAATAGAATTATCAGCTACTGGTGAGATGTTGCTGTTAATGCCAATTATTGTCCATATCCCAATGCATAAAACTGTAGATATCCAGTAACTCGCAAGAAACAGCTTCTGAAAAAAAGCAGTCCCTTTAGAATTATTTGTTCTTTTTGCACAGAAACAAGTATGTAGTGGATTTTAAGGCAGTATATGTAATTATTTGCTTTTTAACGCAATGATTTGAATATCACAAATTGTTGTACAAAAGAAGTAGGGGAGAAAGAACAAATCTTCAGAAATTATATCTCTAAGACCTTTGCAAAGCTAAGAGTAATCCAGATCCCCTAGGCAATGTATTTCTTGCTTTACTGAAATCAGATGGGGGTGTCTGAACTTAGAACAGTCAAGAACCTGCACTTCTCAGAAGCTCTGTGTATATTTCCAATATAAATCTGAGCTCTTTCATTTCTTGTCTGTGTTATGGTAGAATTAGTAAATGTATTGTGTTTAGCATTCATGTTCGTTACAGAAAATGGAGATACACAGGCAGTAGTATTCCTGTAATGTGGTCTTAGATGCCTATGTAGATTTTTTCATATGGACTGCTTCTCTTGGCTTCCTTTGTAGACTTCTGGCCTATTGCTGTGTCTGTTTCAGGAGACAAACCAGGCCCCAAGCATGCCTTTTTACTCCTCATTGATTTTAAAGAAAGTCAAGTTATGCATCTCTACCTTAGGGGTAGTTTAGTTAATTGAAAGTTAGTTGTGAATTTTTCAAACATGCAGGTTCCTGACATGATTTTTCCAACTTTTGCTATGTGCAGTGGATCTTGTGCATAGCTCCTACAAACCCACTAAAGAATGATAATGTAATTATTTCTATTTCAGACACGTGCTTATGTAAGCCATAGAATCATAGAATGGTTTGAGTTGGAAGGGATCTTTAAAGGTCATCTAGTTCAACCCTCCTGCAATGAACAGGGACATCTCCAGCTCGACCAGTTTGCTCAGGGCCCCAGCCTGACCTTGAGTGTCTCCAGTGATGGGACGTCCATCACCTCTCTGGGCAGCCCTGTACTTACTGCAGGTTTCTGGTGACTGATGTCAGTAATGGCAGATGTGAAGCCATGCAGCTTGGACTAACTCTCATTCTGAGCTACACCAGTTTATCTTACAGTGCAGCTGCTCAGCAGGAAGTGCTGGTGGGTGATGGCTTTAAACCTTGCATGTCACTGGTGTCTCTGCAAGGGTTTCTGTATGAATCCGTAATGAGATCTGTAGATGAGCTGATTAGCAGGTTTTGCTATTAATGACACTTCTGAACGCCTATTCTGTTCTGCTTCTCTCATATCTCTTTGGTCACCTTTTTCTCAGTCAGCTTTGAGAAATTTTGGTGCCTTAATATTTAAGTTGTTTCTTCCTCACTTGACACCTAGTTTGTCCTAGTTGTCAGGGCGTGCTTCCTCTCTACTCCCAGCTGCCTCAAGTGCCACTTGTTTAGTCTGAAAGCTGACATTCCATCTGGCACCTCTGGAGGGAAAAGGAGAGAACCCACAGACTCTATTTGATTTGTCCAGCCTCTCAACAGCAGTGAAGAAAACATAGCAATGCAAGACAATGTGTCTCATTTACTGGCCAGACTTCAGGGTGCTAGACAGAAAGTGGTACTGATGGTGTTGAAATGACAGACTTCTGAAGCTACGCAACGTGTTTGTATGGGAAACAAGCAGACAGTACTCAGAAGTGTCGAGGTGAACTGCATGCTTTAAGGCATTAAAACATCGCTGTTACGCTGCAGGCTGTTTCTGGTACAAATTGAGACGGGATTATGTTTAAAACACTGCTGCTGTTCTGTGCTCTACAGTAATTTTTATCTTGTAGTGAAATCCTCCTGCCTTTCAGGTGGTTATGATCCTGGAGAATATTTGCAAAACCTCTTTGCCATTTTGAGCAGCAAGATATCAATTATGAAAGCCCCATAAAGCACTTTAATATGACCCGTTAAATCTGAGACTTCTATCCTCTCAACTTAGTACACACTGTGGCAACAGGAGGTGCTGAGCTAGAACCACAACAGATCTACGAGGGATGCTCCAAAAGTAATGCCTCCTATTTTATTATGTTGGCCCACAGTGTCAGAGGTGGATGCTGGTAGTACAGCTTTAGAGGTTGACCCTTCCCACCAATATTCCGCTACATTTTTTTGCTGTGTGACAGATGGCAGCAGAGGAGCAGTCTGACAAAATGGCATCTGACACGGAAGTGTGTATGAAGCAAAGGTGTGTCATTGAGTTCCTCCATGTGGAAAGAATGGCACCCATTGACATTCATGGATGCTTTCTCAGCATTTCTGGAAACCAAACAGTGGATGTGAGCACAGCAGTGCTATGGGTGGTGCGTTTCTGCACTGGTGGTGGTGATGTGAGAAATAAGTTGTGCTCTGAATAGCCATGCACAGCTGTACTTCTGGACCTGTGTTTATAGTTTCTTCATCATCCATAAATGACAATGGCTATATTGAGAAATAGTGTTTTATGGCTGAGAATTTGCTCTGGGAAATAGCGCTATTGTGCTCTTTGTATCTGTTGTAGTTTCCATGGAAGTAAATAAGAGATGTTACTTTTGGAGAGACCTATGTATTTTAGTGTATTGATCTGCATTGCTGTAGAAAGCAATGTCTCACCAGAAAATAAGTATCTTATCTTAATTTTTCCTGCTGGAGATGAGGACAGACATGGTCAGGAGGTCCTTAAGGTTGTGAATTTTTATCAGATACTGTCATAGTCTTTTTTTCTGGAAGATCCAGGTTTGGAGCAGGTAGTTTCAGGAAAAAAAATATTATGCAGTTGAAAACAACAGAACTCTTTTTCCAGAACATGGGAAATGTATGAAAACATGGATCTTGTTTAAACCCCTATGAACTAAAACCTCAGACAGCAAGGAGTACACAACATAGAATTCTCATCTAGATCTCTAAATTCTTGAACAGGCTTAATTTGTAATGCAGTTGTTGACCTGCTGGAGATGGACTAAGGATTTTTTGACTGCACTCCAGAAGACAATAAACATGCCTTCTGAGTAGCTCCGAAGGAGGCATAATCTAAACTTTCTGGCAGGGAGGGTTTGTCATATCTTTGCGGATTATCTTCGTTACCCTCATAAGACCTTGAAGCTCCTAATATAGAGAAGATCTGAAGCTCACTGCACATTGCTGCCCTTAGCTGGTATAGGAGCTAGCAAAGGAATAGTATTTTTTTCAGTAATGCAGGGACTAGTTTGGGAGATACTGAAATAGTGGATCACTCTGTCAGTATCAGCTGTATTTGTAGTGGATCTTGTTTCACTGGAGGAGTGTGAAGCAGAAGGTGACAAGAAGGAATAATATGACTACAAAGTCTGCCAGCAGGATGTGACAGGGTTGTCCTGGGGTCACTGTCATTGCTACCGAGTTTCTCTGAAGCTATCTAGTCACTTCTGATGAGCAGTTGCTCACCTCATTTCCTGTTACCTCCAGCTCTGTTTGGTTTGGGCCTTTCTCATTCCATAGTAACATGAATTTTGTTGTGTTTAGCTCTTCCATGGGATTCCTGGCAGGGTGTAAAGGTGCTAATGTTGTGGTAGTGTTGATCGTTCCAGAAAGCTGAAGGCAGAAATGGAAGAGATGTTATTTTTTCTCTTACGTTTTATGACTGCTGATTCTTATCTTCTCAGTGAATCTTACTTATGCTTCTAAGGAAGATTTCAGAATTGAGTGCTAAAGAGGTTTAATTGTGTTTCTTTTACATAATTTGATATTAGTAATAAAAGTAGTACTGTTACATTACTGGGAGGTTAAAATACCTTAACAATATAATTAGCCGAAGTGTGTTACAAAGAATACTAGTTCTATTCTTCAGTGCTATTAACATTCATTAATCTTTTTATTTATGCATGTAAACAGCTCATTAAAGGCAGGATTAGGAGAATGGAGAAAAAGGAGGATAAGAGTCGGTTCACTGGCTGCGTGCTGAAAGCCCCTTTTCCCTGAGTAAAGAATTATTGCTGAAAGAACACGTCTGAAGTTTTGACTCCAGCTGTGGATTGTTGAACACTTGAACTACAGCAGATTGAATACTAAACCCAGTATAACTTACATCGACTCCGATTTAAGCAATTCGTGAATTTTTTTCTCCACAGAGAAGAAAATTGAGTTTGTTAGGACAGAAGGTTGCCTTGAAGTCTCTGAAGTCCTTTCTTTATACACCTTGTTACGTGTAACTCCCTGTTAGTTAGCTCCTGCTCTGGAGCTCACTAGCACGCAGCAACTGATAGGAACTAAATGAATATAGTGAAAACAGAAAAAAAAACAACCCACACTCTGCCTTGAAAATAGAGCTACAGGATAGGAAGGCTCCAAGAGATGTAAGTGAGTGGGCTTCCATGCAAATCTTTGCTATGGTAATCTGTGTTTCTATGCAGTGTTTGATTTGTTGAGAAGACAAAGTTGCTGCTTTAGAGTTGCCAGTTCTTTGGATTCATGCATATGAATGTCCCATTCTTGTGGTAGTTTCTGTGCAGAGGATCAGATCTGCTTCAGGCGCTTAATATATGAAGTCTGGGTGGACTTCATGGTTCCTTTGTATGAGCACCTTTAACAGATGTGTAATGGTTTCCAAAGGAATGGGAGGGTTGACACAAAAATGCCAGCTCTTCATGCATGCCTGCACTACCCTGAGGCTGTAGCCCACTTGCTTGGATGCCACTCAGGTTTTGCTGGGTAATGCCTTCCAGACCAACTTCTTGTTTTGTTCCCAGTTCGGTTAAACTTCTCTTTCAGGGGCAGATGAAAAATGCAAACACATTTCAGACTTGAAAATGGGAGTTATCACAATTGTTAGTTAAAATATCTTAAAATTAGATTGAAGAGGTTTATTTCTGGCACCCCTTCCTTACAGACTGTGAAAGTGCTGTAGATAATTAGGAAAACAGTATTTCAAATTGGGAATGTCAAAAGAATAGGAATAACTGCTGTAGAAATTGCTGATGTCTATAAACTTCATGAGCAGAAGGGACAGTTACCTATATGTGCTCCCAGTTCCTGCACGATGCTTTGGAATTTCATGGATTAATTTCTATAGAGAAGCTAGCATAAGCCAGAAACAAAACTTGGGATTGAATTAGCCAGCACATTTTTCAACTTCAGCCTTTGGATATCCGTGGGATCTTTCTGTTCATGAAGTTCAACTCTGAGATGGTTCCCATTATTTGCTGTTTTCATAAAATCACAGAATCATAGAATTGTTTGTGTGGAAGGAACTTTAAAAACCATTTATTTCCAGCTCCCTGCTGTGGGCTGCAAACCTTGCACAAGATCTGGCTGCCCAGGGCTCTATCCAACCTGGCCTTGAACATTTCCTAGGATGGGGCATCCCAGTTTCTCTGGACAACCTGAGTTTTGCACTCTCTCCTAACATTCCTTTGAAGTACTGAATTGGAGTCACTGTTCAATAGCAGTGTCATCACTGATGTGGGCTGTGAGGATGATGTGAAGTGTAGCACTATTACCATACAGATTGCCAACAGTGGTGATTGATGGCCCTCTCGGATGACTGTTTATCATGCTGTCTTGTATTGCTTGTTAATCTTTGGTCTCTCCTACCTGTCAGCTTATTTCTGCTGATGTCTTACCTGACAACTGGATGGGAAGAGAGAGGGTATTATCATGTTATCTGAATTTGTTCTGTGTTCAGTACAGAACCATGGTGGTGAGTTTAATAAAATTCTGACAATATTGCAAATGATACCATGATCACATAATGAGAGTTGCATTTTAATATTATTTAAATACCAAATGCTGTATAGCTCCTTGTAGACATGATAGTAATGTTCAAGTTCTGGTAAGGGATCCCTTTTCTCTTTTCTTTTCTTTTCTTTTCTTTTCTTTTCTTTTCTTTTCTTTTCTTTTCTTTTCTTTTCTTTTCTTTT
>JAOWBP010053996.1:0-10308 GCA_028571105.1 Tragopan temminckii
AGTTTATGGAAATTAAAGAGCCTGCTAAGGTCCAGCTTACAGTGATCTGATAAAGTACTGAAAAAACTCTAGACAATACCTGGGTTTGAAGCACTGTTCACTCTGGGTTCACAGCAACCTGAAAGAACAGATTTTAAACCTACAGTTCTTTTCTCCCATCTTCTCCAGATTCAGTCCAGGTAGCTGGGGGTTGCCCATTTAACTAGTGCAGAGTAATGGCTGCTTATTTCAAGGAGAATTTGGACCAGAGGACCGAGGGTTAAAAGAGACAGTAGGCGCCAGCTAAAAATGTATTTGCAGTCACCAACCTCAGCAATTTTAATAACTAAAATCATCAAAGGCCATTTCAGAGTCCTCTGTCACTTAATGGATTTATTGGTGCCTTACGAACATCTTGTTCCACATCTTTTAATGAAGCAGGTCCATAATAGGACTCTCGCAGCTTTACATTCCAGGATTAATCTTTGGCACTATAATAAAATTGTTCAGTGCTCTTTCCTGAGGCCAGGTATAATTGCATTGTACTTACAGTGCTTGTTTGTATTTTTATCTAGATGAGATTTTTACATTGAAGGAGACAAAATGAAAGCTGTTGCTAGGCTTACATTCAGTGTGAGTCTGTGCAATTCCCCATCTTATTTTTGGTCATATTTTTGCAATTTTAATACTATATAAAAAAATCTCTCTTGATTTATTCCTTCAGAAAAATGTGCCGTTCATTTTTAAGAGTTTTCCACCGATTTTTTCATCAGTTCCCCTTCAGGATCTTCACATTCTTAGAAGGAAACTGTCAAAAATGCCTAATAAGGCACCTACTGCAACCCATTTTTCTAATGCTCAGTATCCAGGGAAGTCTTGAGTGTTACACAGACCTTATTTGCAAGGTCTGAAAAACAAACTCTGACAGTATAAGGAGAAAGGGACAATATGGAGGTAGAAAACATGAGAGTCAAAGCATTTGAATTTCATATTTAACACTGTACAGAATGAGGACCGTAACAGATAATGTCATGACTGACAACATACTTGAGGGAACAAATGAGCCACCAGTCATTTTCCATGTGCACTAGACACTGTCAAGTTCAAGAATTCAAAAAGTTATTAATTAGGCCAAAATATATCCAAAAACCTTTCTATGGGCGCCTGTATAGATTCCAGCTTTTCCCCACAAAACTCAGAGAAGGACTTCTCTCAACAGAAGAGACCCTTACCTTGAGACAGGAAAGACATTTAAGCAAGGCAGTCCTTGAAGCTGTCACACACAAAGGTGCTCAGATATAATTTTCCAGTCATGTGCTTTCAGAGTCACCCTTCTTGGCACTTTAAGAAACTACTCTGTTGGCTGAAACACTGAAGGAAAACCAACGTTCAGTGCTTCAAATATATTTTCACCATCTGAGAGTACAAAGCGATCCAATAAAATCATTTTGTTCAGCTCCAAAATCTTTTTTTCCAGTGCTTCATTGACATAACTTCTGATAAACAATTCTGATAAAGAGCAACGATTGATTTCAGCTAAATGGTGCAGATTTAAATACAGCTCTTCAAAGTTCTATTCAAATGCTATCTTCAAATTACATTTAGTCCAAGTTCATTAAATATTTTAAAACAAATTAAGCAGATATTGATTTTCTTTATACTTCACAATGTTTCGGAGCCTTTGTACAGCTGAGGGGTTGTTAGGAATAACTTCTGCTAACAGCCACTTCTTTTTTTATTACACTAAAAACACATTTCAGAAAAAGAACAAACCCTCAAAACTCAGACACAGAAACTGACAATACGCAATGCCAAATCTGCCTGTCTGATGTGTTAATCTGTTAGTGGAGCTCTGCCATGCCCTCCTCAGGGACCTGGATTTCACCCAAAATGTAGTTTTTCATTCAACATTTGTTTGACTTTTTTTTTTACTATTTTTTCTGAAAAACGGGATCGATATTGTATTGATTACTCAAGTTTGCAATTCTACTTCTTTCATTTGGTTAGACAAAGACTAGCTTGTAGGGAAAACCTTAATGAAACTCAGGGGATAAAAAGCTATAAGGACTTTTATCACAGAAAGTATGTAATTGATACACCAATACTTTGACACAATGGTCTCCTCTCAGTTCTTTTCATTTGCCATTGTAGAGGCACAAAGGAGGCTACAGGATGTCAGATATAATTAAACTCCTTCTTAGTCAAAGATTTCTTTTCAGTTCTTCTTGTGCTGGCATAATTAAACTCAAATTCATTTGAGTAAGCTGTCAGTGATTGTGTTGGGAAGCGTTTCCTGGCTTCTGCCAATTTTAATAAGACAAGTTGTCAGTTTTTGTAAATAGGGATTTGATGATTACTTGCTGTAGGACAGTAGGTAGAATTACAAAAACATCTAAATAAACCAAATATTAGCTGTGGGTGAAGATACACTCCTAGGCAACTGAAGTTATTAAGCTTCACTGTGTGCACTGTGAAAATCTTTCACTGAATGTATTGTTGAGTAGTCAAATTAGTAAAGAGGGAAGCTGCTGTCTTTTGTCACCATATCTGATCAATAGTTTCAGCACCCAAACTATTAACTGAATAGCCATCGATTTAGAGAAGACGAAACAACCTTATCAGCCAAGAAGAGTTTTCATTATTCAACTGAGAACCAAGAATTTAAACTTCTTCATCTTTATGCATGAAATAGGCCCCTCTGGACTTTTTCTACTTTCTATTTTTCCAAAACATTGTAACAAATAGATTCATGAAGACGTATTCTCAATTCTATCTCAACAACATAGCTAAGAAAGAAGATTCTTTAAAGTCATTCCCATGGAAATCCAAATTCCTAAGAAGATCTAATTCGAGAAAAAGTGGAAAACAAATTACAAATGAAAGACTGATGAGGCACTGATGAAAATCTTCACATATATTCTTTCATAGCGGTAGCTGTTAATTTGTCTTAAGTATTAATAGCACGTGCTAGAATAGGAGACTGCCAGTAGGATGGCAATTATTGAATTTATGAGTATATTTGGAAAAAGTATGCCCTCTAAGCAAAATAAAAGCTTTGATTACTGCATCTTTATGACTCATGCAGAGAGAAACCAGATCTTTAATGCAGGAAGATTATCCTACGAGCTGATCAGATCAATACCTGAAGAAGGCATTTTAGCAATTAGCTATTGTCAGAGAATAAAGACATGGGAGATTTTCTCCTTTTTATATGAGCATATCCTTTCTGTGAGTGGCCTGATGACTTGCGTAGAAGTGGTACAACTTCACCATTTTGGTAGCTCAAGACTCTTTTAAAGCAGACACCAACTGGTTGCTTTTAATTCTGTTTCCAACTATCAGACCACATTTAAGGATGCAACTCTAAGTCTTATAGCCTTAGAAGTTATAAGTCTGTGGTGGAAATATAACTGCCATATGTATTGTTTGAATTATTTCATTTGGCAGCCTTAGCTACAACAATTCAGTCCTTAAGATACTCAGCTAAAATACTAATTATACAAAGACAATGACTGAAATCAGCATTTGTACATTCTTATTCTGTACCGGCCTGCATACTCATGAATAATCTCATAAGCAGTACATCAATACAATTGTTATATCCAGAAGAAACATAACAGGTAGCCTGGTAGTACCATGTGATAAGAGAAGAAATGGCAGAAAAAAACCCAACCCAAGCAATAAGACATTGAAATTTGTAAAAAGGTAAGTGATCAGAAATCATAGCCAGATATAAACAATTCTGTTGTCTCCTAACAGTGAACATAAAGGAAAGGCAAACTCAGACAGGCTCCAGCTCAACAAAAGCTGTCTTTAATATGTTCTTATTCAGCAAACCCTTCATACACACATTAGACTTAAAGGATATGCTTGAACTCCATTGTGGTGACTGAGTATTAAGTGAAAAGGAATGGACTGCTGAATTGGATTCAAAGATTTTTCTTTTTTATTCTCAATAAACATCTAACAGAAAACGATGTACTTGGAAATGGCACTTTGAAGAGTCAAAATAACTTTCAATACATGACTGTCTTTATTCACATGCAGAGAGGTATCTAACAAAGAACATACCTCCACATACCACGTAGAAGTTTACAGAGTACTGAGGTCACTTAGAAAGCACAAGGAATTAAAGAATTAAAGAGAAGAGGATCAAACCCATAGAAATATTTTCCTCTTTCGTCCTCTCCATTATCTGGGTGTATGTTGAGATGCTATTCAGGACACATATAAAAGTGAGCTGTGGAAAAGACCTACATTTTATGTCAGTTTATACATCACTGGTTATTCCTCAAGTACCCCACCACAGAAGGCTAGCATAAGCTTTTCTGTTACAAAACTGCCTTTGACGCAAATATATTCTGTCTTTGCCTCCCAGCAAATTTAGGCCTCCAGTTGCTGAACTACTCTCATGCAGTATTACCAGATCCTTTCTTGTTAGGCTGGATAACTCATTTCCGTGATTAATAAGGTGCAGCTATTTATTCAAAGCAGAAATTTCTGCGAAACTAACCGTTAAATAAATAATAAATGTATTTAATATTATGGCAACTTCCATCCTCACAACAAAAAAATAGATTGTAATAACTTACATACGAAAGAAAGACAACAAAAACCAACCCCCTCCTATCTCAACAGGTTAAGGATGACATGAAATCTAAACAAACACAAACTAAAAAATGGCTAGTCTGATATGCACTACTAGCTAGTTTATTTTCTCAAATAAAAAACCTGGTACACCAAATTATTTTTAACCTAATTAAAATCTGACATTATTTTATTAGGCAATATCATCATTACAACAGTGTACAGAAGAAAATGAAATACAATACAATTATGTAGCAAATAATTTTAGACATTAAGCCAGAACACACATCTAATGTTTGAAATATGGGTTGCAAAGCTAATGGCTGGTGATGCCTGTAAATGGATAAGCAGAAATATCCTGCTTTGTATGATTCACAGATCCTGTTCTTTCTTAGATACATGCAGTAACACTGTTTGGACCATGCTAAGCTTGAGTTACTGCTGTATATACAAAATATGCTTGAAGAGGAACATTTTTAACAAAAGAATATTAATTATATTGTGAAGGAGTATTTAGGTTATAAACACCCCTCCAATGCAGAGTAAACTTTTCAGCTGGTAGAAATACGCTTGTAAGCAGACATTCATCTGGAGAAATGTCAGTGTCCTGAATTTACCTCTCATATGGCAAGGGTACAATGCGTATGTGAAGAAAGCAAAGGGGACAACAGCAACGCGGAAGAAGAACAGCTCATCAGGCTGGCAGCTACGTTTGTGGGGATTCCTTGTATGTTTTGAAATCCCCCAACAGCTGTTAAAGAGACTTTTGTTCATGTAAACCAAGTAGATAGCTTCTTAAGAATGCTAATGTAAGGACAGTCAAAACACACTCCTATGCAAGCACAGCAATGGATGCACAAAATGCAATGGCCTTTGTGGAAAACTTAATTTTGAAACACTAACTACAGGTTCCTAGAGGTGTCAAGATACTGTCACACAGCAATTCAGATCTGTACATGCCTCTGTCATGCTTCACAAAAGATTAAACTTCCTCAGACTAATATCAATACAACTAGAAGCTACTCAACAGCCGCAGTGGACTTCCCCATCCCTGTTCTTAGGTCATAGTCACATTCAGAAGCGGGATTTAAAGCCCCAACAACACACTATTTCTAGCTGAACTGGCTCAAAGAACACCCAGTGGTGCAATCCCAGTCACTGAGCTTCTAGCTACAAAAGTGTGATTTCCAAGATCCAATACACTTATGCAGATATTTTGCAGACTGGTGACCAAAAATGGGTGGCCATCAACTATCAGATAGGCTCATAGATGATGAAGGAAAGAGAAGGAATGATCATGTGAAAAGAAGACTGCCTGCAGCAGTGTGAAAGGGCCTCCAGCAACTTGCAAGACATGCTGTATTTTGGAGAGAGAGATACTAATGCTAAATGCTAAATGCAAGTTAATTTTTTATGTGAAATACTTTGGTTCTGCGTAGGTATAACATTACAGAAATACTAACAGTAACAGGTACTGATCATTTATACCTGTATCACCTCAGCAAGACTCGCTGGGATATTCTGTCTACCACCAGGGATTTACAAATTAGGCCACAAGAGCATGAGTATGGCATGAACCCTCTGGGAGAGAGATAATTTATCTAGGCTTGAACGTTGACCAAAAAATGTATTTGAATTGACTATGACAAGCAAGAAGCACACTAGTCTGGTGCAGTTAGGACTAGCAAGTAGCTACAGAGCCCTTCCACTCCCTGAAGCACCACTCACAACCTCCAGTGAGACTGCCAGCTTCTTGGTGCAGTGCCCCAAATGCACATCAAACATCAACCTGTTTACTTCAGAGAACAGAAACTGAGACTGAGGAGAGCTCCATGCTAGTCTGAAGTCTCCCATCACCACCTTGACAAAACCACCTCCGAAGAGAACCCTGCTGAAAGATGCAGCAAATACACTGGTACAGAGGCATCTAACTTGAAGTAGTTTAAGCAGATTTAAACTAAGCTGCTTAATGATACTTAAAAACAAGAACAAGTGCACCTCGAGTGCCATTTGCTTAATAATCAGATCACGTCTAATATTCTTCTGAGCATTCCAACGACAACAACAACAAAAAAAGCAGCAGTGGTCTGTGTTATCAAATGCATCAAATCAGAGCAGAAAGCAAGAGACTTTCTCCCTTGTTTGGCTCTGGTTCAACCTCATTCAACTACTACACTCTGGTTTAGGCACCAAGTTGTCTGAAAGCTATTGACAGAGTGGAAGGAGCGAGAAGGAGACATGGGGAAGTAATCAGAGGATGGAGACAGGACAGTCTGATTTCTGGGAAGAGAGTAACGTCAAACCTACACAGTTTTGCTGAATGCTGATAAACTGCAAATAAAATAGTTGTATGCTGTTGATGCTGAGAGAGCTGAATTATTAGGTATGATACACAGGGTTTAATTGGGAATAAAAAGAGTGATACTTAAACACAGAAACTGTCGTATCTCAGCAGGGGAACTCTGAAGTGAAAGATGTATTAGGCTTGGGCAGTCTCTCAAGAAATGTGGAGAATGCCCTACAGTCTGGCTTTTAAAATTATCCCAATAAATCTTTATCATATATATTGTAGGCTCAACTGTATTTTCAGTGAGGTGAAATGGAGACTCTAGAAGTGTTTCATAGAAAGATCCTCAGATGGTGTAAAATAGTAGAGAACCATCTTTCATTCCCCATGTGTATACTCATTTTCTCATCTTACATATTTCATCATTTAGTTTCTGAAACAGTCTTTAAAAGAGGCTAGCTCATTAGCCACATCCTATTCCCTTATTGCTATTTCTGCCTTCACTATTACCTTTCTTTTGCTGCTTCTCTCCCAAACCATCCACTTTGCCTCTACTGATTCCTGCCTCTCAGACTTCCCGTGTCGTACCACAAAGTTGTGATGTCCTACAACAGACTGCTTGGTGACAGTCAAGCACTTTGTTCTTGCCTCAGACTGCAGTGTAAACAGAGAGTAAAGGAATGCAAAGAACTGCACAGCTGGATTTTGGATTCTGGGCTCATCTTTCATTTCTGCTGAAAGCTCAAAAGCTGAAACATGAAAAGGACTGAAGAATAACCAAGCTTTCCTTATAGCTATGAGAAAGAAGACAATATACACTATACATGAGCAAAACGCATTAAAATCTCACAAGATGACTATGAGTAGTGCTAAAGCTGTGAAGAAGCTGCTCTTTCCTTCAGAAAAAGGAGCAGGTGAAGCCCGTTGGTACAAGTGACTCCTTACATGTTCTTCACCTTCTACTAAAAGAAGTTCTGCTGGGCCATTTTTAGAACTGGGCTCAATTAACTGACACTTTTCACAAGGTGCTTGAGCTACATGCAGAAACTGAGTACAGTGGAACTTTTTGGAGCAAATTCTACCACTTCACAGACGGCAAACTCCTACGAGGACAGGGGTATGCTGTCCCAACATTCTGCAAGAGAGTACCCCCCATCCTCCCACCTTGGTCTCCAGTGAGAGCCTCTGAATCACGCAAAGAGGAAAGAAAAACCTGTGTGGTGGGTGGAAAAACACCAGTGAGCCTTGATCTGCCATCAGAAAGCATTATCATGATGTACTTAGCTTGGAGGAACTAAGGATCAAACTGGAGACTGGTAGCCACGTCAACCATTACAGATCAGAGTTGGGTTTCTAGAGGTCACAGGTCTAGGGGAAGGCACAGTTAGTGACGGGGCTCCAGATCAGGAAATGAGTGACTCCTGTGTCCTAGGACCCCAGGCCAGGGCAAGACAAAGCTGTGGCAAAGTCAGTAAAAGAAGCAAAGGCATTTTGGCAGAGGAGAACCATGACGATGTAGAAAAAGTAGAAAAGGGAGTGGACTAGTAGGTGTGCTGAATGAACACAGTGTAATACAATGAGCAGTGAAAAAAAACAAGTGGGCCTATCTTCTACATGAGGCAAGTGGCCATCTTCTCAACCTGTGTCTTAGTTGTGGGGGCTCACTTTTGCCAACTAGACGGAATACAACCCATTGCAGGACTGCAGGGCCTTGCAGAGACTCTCTGGGCCGACCTGGGATTTCTACTGTCCCCTGAGAAAAGCAATTCCAAGAAGAATTCCTCAGGTCTCCCACTGCAAGGTGCTGGCACCTCCCCACAGCATTATTTTTTCGAGATCCAACCTGGGAAGGGCTGGAGGCGACCTGGGAGGCACAGGAAGCCTGACAACATGCAGCTCAAAATATCTCCAGCACCATCTAAAGAACCGAAAATACTGAAGTCCAACTCAGCTCTTCAGCTAAAAAATTTCCATTTCCAAACCCTAGAGAGACAAAAAATTATTCTGTTTTCTCAATCCATTACTTATTGACTCAGTTTGTCAGTTATTTCAACTCTATTTCAGCTCCTCTAATACCTGCTTTCACTACAGATGCCCAGAGGCAAAGGTTACTTAGGAATTAGAGGTGTGAATTCATTTCCAGAGGCAATGAAATAGATTTAACAAAATCTATTGGGTAAATATTTAGCTGCAGGCCTGGTTCTAAGCAAGGCTGTGGAAGCGTGGTTTTACAACACAAACGAGTCAGAAGGAGAACTTTAAAAAGGCAGACAGGCCTTTTCTCCAGTTATTTACAACTTTATTTTTTTATTTTATTTACAATTTTGCCACTCAATCTTATTCATATAACAGCCAGAAAAGACAGATATCTCTGCTTTGAACAGACTTAGATGCTGTAAGGTGTTGAAGTATTTGGCAAAAAAAGGCCTTTTGATGGTGTTCCTTGCGTACACCTCATTTTTCTTCAACTGGGAAATACTGAAAAGATTTCCACTGGCAATCCCCAACGCCAGGACCATTCATTTATATCAAGTGCCAGTCATTCCTCACTACATCAGCAGCAGGCTATTTAAAGTAGTATCATCAATTGCACTTTTTTTTTTGCACATCACAGAGATTTGAGTAAGGTAGAACAGCACTACAAAGTAACGCTTTTGGAGGTAAGTATTCGTATGTCAATTGAATGAATTGCCCATGGGAGGTCATCATACAGACGAGGGCCCACAAGAGACCAGTGGGGAACAGATCTTCATCCAAAGTAGCAGTGATCCTGGAAGCCTTTCAAATATTCAGCTTCTGATAAAGTCAGTCCGCTCACAAAGGTTTTAAACATAGCAGTCACTGAGCTATAAATAACCTACAGCAGTAATAAGGTCAAAATAACGAGGGGAAAAAATGTAATGGAATTCCTTCAAACTTCGTTTTTCCATCTATTTTCTCATGTAACAAAGAAAAAGAATACATAATTTTGAAAATCATGTTAGCTAGGTAAGGAAAATTCAAGTCCGAGACAAAAACAGCTACATTTTCTTTCTTTTGAATGCTCTACTGAAATTGTACTGTCTGAAAAGGTGTCATTGTCTTGGAGGGAGACTAGAAACGTGTGAAAATGTTGCAAGATTATTATTTATAGAATCATAGAATGGCCTGGGTTGGAAGGGTCCTCAAGGATCATGAATCTCCAACTGCCCTGACGCAGGCACGGCCACCAACCTCCAGGTGTGGTACTAGACCAGGCTGCCCAGGGCCCCATCCAGCCTGGCCATGAACACCTCCAGGGACAGGGCATCCACAACCTCTCTGGGCAGCCTGCTCCAGCACCTCACCACTCTCTCTGTAAAGAACTTCCCCCTGACATCCAACCTAAATCTCCCCTCCTTCAACTTAAAACCATTTCCCCTTGTCCCGCTGTTATCTACCCTTTCAAAGAGTTGACTCCCCTCCTGTTTATAGGC
>JAOWBP010053997.1:0-10307 GCA_028571105.1 Tragopan temminckii
CAGCTGAATTCTTAATTTCTGTTATTTTCCTCTTCCTGGAGATCTTGCTGCTTGGAGAGGTTGTTGGCCATGCTCTGCTTTGTTCAGGTCCTGCGGAATAGCTGAGTTGGAGAAAAGCATCTGTGGTGGCTAGACTGGTTTTTGCACTGCTGATGACTTAATCTTCTGACTATGTGATGTGTCTGAGACTAGGTCTGCTGGAGACACACCTGAGTAACTTTGGTTGTGGAGATTATTAAAGAAAAATGCTCCCCCTCTAGTTATAATAAAACTTCTGTCATCCATTTCCTGAGTCCCAGCATAAAGGTAGTCTGACTGAACTATCACGTTACACTTCTTTTAATTTTCATTTTTCCCTTGCTGTTTGACCAGCAGTCTGTGCCAGCATTGCTGGATCAGGTTAAGTTCAGAAGACCTCATTTTGCTGCCCTTATTTCAGGGAAGGAAACAGTATACTGCTCTGTCCTAGAAGAGGAAATCCTCTCTGGGTGGAAGAGTAAAAACTTTATTCCATTAAATGTGGTACATTATAGCAGGAAAGAGCCCCGGTGCTTTGAACCTGCTTGGTTTCAGAGTCTGAGTTGTCTGATCCATGTAATATTAACTTCTTAAAATGCTCTCTGCTGGACATTGGAAGCTGCAGTTCCCCTCCTTGGTCTTCATCTCTAAATCAGTGATCATAATGCTTGAGGAATTTGCAGCAGGCTCACAGCTTCAGTAGGTAGAGAAACTTCACCAACATATTGTGAATCTCTAGGTTTAGGATTAATTTAGTCAGAAATTAAAGTTGCTTTGCATTACAACCTTGCAGCCATCTGCATTGGGTTGTACCTAATCTTTAGAAGCATATGCTTCTAAAACCCTGCTTTTAAAGAAGCATTTCCTGGTAGTTGCTTATATCTTCAAGCCTGTGGGATCTGGCGTTGGACCTTATTTGTGTTCATTTGTGGGGATGGAAAGGAAAAGTGTGCAGCTCATCCTGCTTAACAGCATCCCTTGCTCTACTCCTGAGCCAGAGGTTTTTGCATGTGGCCTTGGGTGCAAAATCATGTTGCAGCAGGTTGGATGGAAGGATTAGAGAGAGACAGCTGTTAGCACAAAGGCTGCTTACTGTCTGTGACGCAGTGTGAAATCAATTGGATAAGTACAGCTCTTGCATTTTACCAGGAACTTTTTTTTTTCTTAACCCTTTTAATCACTGTGGGAAATCCAGAATCAAACTTCTTTTTTTTTTTTAGTTCTTTTTTCGAAACTGAGGCTAAAATTCTGGAGGTTCTTTGTTTTGTTTTTGGTGGGGATATCTGTGGGATAGGTGAAGATGCTACCTTGACAGATGCAGTGAGTGAGCTTCTCTCCTGATGTGTCTTGACTGGGGCTACCCAGAGTTTGCTCAAAAAGACTCTAAAATGAAGTTGCAATCATGCTGCCAAAAAATTAAAAAAAATAAAAAAAATCAGGCACCTCATGTACTGTAAGATTTTCAGGAGTCTGAGAGAGTTCTCCAGGGAACTGCTTAAGATTAGAACATCTATCTTTCTTGTTCACTAACTTGGTATTCACCAGCTGTTACCTGGGTGCTGTGGGGTGGCTGCTGGCCCACGTGGGGAGAAGTGCAGATGCATTTCTTGGGTCCACTAAAAAAAGCGAAGAACCAAAAAAAGTATGGCAACATGGAACTCTTGACCTTAGTTAGCAGGCAACATATCTGTGATTCATCCTGCGCTGTCAGGACCGCTTGAATAAAGAGATTAAAGGACGTTTCAGATCACTCTTCAGATGGTATTTCAGTAGAGTAGGTAGCAGTTGTCTGTCTGGGTGCTTTTGGACTACACGTCTAGTATCACGTTTTTCAGATTAACTTGTTCTTAAGTTGTGTATGCTCTATAAGCAAAGTATTTTTACATCCAGCATATGAATAAAATAAGCTCAAATGGGCTGATGCCAAGGTATGACTGTGGTAGAGGCAGTGACTAAGGTGGAAAAGGAATGGGTCATTAGTGTGTGGGCCATCTTTAAAAGAGCATATTGTTTTTAAAAGTTCTTGCATTGTGCAACCAGTGGTGTTTGTCTCGGTTGGCAGTTATCGGTGATTTTGTTCTGAGATAAGTGACCACTAGCTGGGCTGTCAGGCAAATGACTTTGTGGCTGCACAGCCCAGGCTGAACGCCTAGCAGAGAGCCACCACCACAAACCCAGGGCTGACTGTAGCTGCTACGTTTCAAAACTGCCATAGAACAATCACAGTGGGGCTTTTCCTTTCCAAAAAGTCAAGACAATAGACAGCTTCTTCTAAAGAAAAAAATAAATGGAGGAGGAAGGCACTAATTGCCCTTTAGAAACAAAATCCCTATCTTGCTGGGCTGCTTCTGGTCTAAACTTAAAACATTAAATGAATCTTTGAAGCGGTGCAAGAATCTCCAGGTGGTTTTCCTCTCTCCACCCAGCACGTGCCTGGGTTTCCCACTCACTTTGGGAACAAAACCTGTCTCAGGGATGAGCTAAAAACTTTGTTCATTGTTGCCAGGAGCAATGAGATGGATTCAAAAGTGGGGAGGCAAGGGGAGTGCAGCAGCTCACGAATCTGCCTTTTCCTCCTCCAAAACAAATAAGGGTTGGATTTTTATTAAAGCCATGACCAAGCTTTATTTTTTTTTATTTTTATTTTTTTTTTAAATGAAAACATAAGCTTTATTGACTTTTTAATGGGATTTAGGAAGGCCCTTCCTGTTATGTTCTGTCTCTGTGTCCTTCTCCTGGCCTATCAGAAATCTCTTGCAAGTAGAGTTTAATAATGAATTTTTGGTTTTGTAGCAAAGGGGAGGAGGTCAGGCTCTAGTTGCTCTGTAACTGAGATCCCTCAAGCAATGTATCATCAGTGTTCATCTCTGTTTCAATTGGTTGTACAGTGGCTCTTGCCCCATGGCAAAGGGGGCAGCTCCTTTGCCAACTAGCAGGGGTCGACCAGTTCATCCTGGTGTTTGCGTGCTGGTTGTGGCAATAATGATTCTTCCACCTTGAACAGCCCTCTGCCTTCCTAACGAGGAGAGCAACTTTCACTTACCTTACACCATGTGTGAGGAGGAGATAAATCTTTCTTTTTCTTATTCCTGGCTGCGCTGAAAGTGCCTCTGCAGCCTGAACAGGTTTGGGTACTTGAAGTATCCCAAATGAATGGACTCCTGTCCTTGCTGTAGGACTCGGTTATGTCCTGGATGCTCCTTTGAGCAGCTGTTTGCTGGAACCTTACTTGCTTGCAGGTCTTAGAGCAGCAGATACTGCCACTGCTTTCCCTCTGACGTTAATGCTACTTGAGTTTGCTGGCTTTGGCTACCATTTCCCAGCGTTACATAGGTCTCCTCAACATGTGCAGTCATGCTGTGACTTCTATAGGTGTGTGCACAGCCACATAGGGGTCTTCTCAAGCAACTTTTAATTTCTGTGTTGGCAAGATGCAAGCTGACTGCGGCAACTGTTTCATTGGGAGACAGACTTATATGGAAAAGCTGAGTTCTTCCCCCCCCTTCCCCTTGGAGTAAGGGGCTTCCTGAGAGCCTGCAGAGAACCATCCCCTCTGACCTTCAGGTGTGTGTAGCTGCGTATTATGTTCCTGTTGTGCCTAGAGTAGCAGCAAGTCCTTTGTTGCTGGGGATCCACTGGAAGGTGGATGGGAACTGTTACAGACTTCTGAAAACTGAGGCTTGCATGAGCCCTACTCCTTCACCAGGTGTTGCTTGTACGGTATTTTCACTTTGGCTGTGGGAGGGTAGACTGGGTGAGGGGTGGTAGTGCTGACCTTGATGTACTTGGAACTGCTTAAGCAGTGTGTTGGAGTCTTTCATGACTGGGTCCGACATGCCAGGGAATATCAGGAGAGCCAAAGGGAGGGAACAGATGATAAAGCCTGGCTGTTTTTGTTTACTCCCCTCTCCCTTCTCCATCTCTAGGAAAGGTTGTAAGCAGACACAGTAAAGGACTTAATTACCTTCTGTTAAGTCCTGCAAGAGTAAAAGATGAAGTTGTAAATATAACTGAGACTTCTTCTGTACTGTTCTTCTTTATCTATTTGCCACTGCCTTCTGCTCACTCATTTTCAAACTCCAACTTGCCAAGACACATATGCCCATTCTTATTCTTCTTGTAAACTCCTGACTGAAATAATGGGATGGCACCTTCAAAATGCATCCTCTTGCAGGCAAATGCATTGAGATCATCTGTTCTGCATGGTTTTCTTGTGCAGAAACTCAAAAATAGAAGCTGAGGCTCATAAGATGACAAAAGCCTGTCTATACCAGTCCAAAGATTTGGCTTCTGTTGAGAGAGCAGTGTAACAATGAGTTGCACAGATGTCTGTGTGTGTGTGTGTGTATATATATACATATATATATTTATATCATCGTATATATATATATGTGGCACTGATGGGTGAAACTGTGGAAAGGGAAGGAAGCAAATAAGCTGAAGACTTGTTTTTGGCACAAGAATGAATGTCTGTGAATTGACCAGAATTGGTAGTAGGGGCTGGGCACACAAACTCAGTGGCATTCCTTCCAAATCTGAAGGCTTGCAAATACTTTACTCTGTGCTTTCTGAATACTGATATAAAGCACATCTTTAGAGACATCTGAGCATTGGTGTTTTAAGTTGCAGGAAATGGTGCTTTGGTGAGGGCAGAGCAGTTTGGGCCAAAAATAAAAGCTGGAGTGTGTACCCATGGAGTAACGTGGCTGGGACTGGACAGGCGTGCTGCAGGAGGTGGGTCAGTCTGGTGGTGCTGAATCAGGAAACGCATGCTGGGAATCCTAAACATATTTGTTGTGTGACGATATTTTAGAAATTGAGAGACTTTTGTAGCAAGTGCTTTTAGCTCCTGGCTGCAAGGATGGTGGGGGAGGAGTGAAATGGCTGGTTTATGCTAATCAGCCAGCTGTTAATGAAGTGTATATTCAATTTTTGAAATGATACAGAAGAATTTTTAAGTGTGTTGAAGCCAGACTTGAACGGGCATGTTTTGAGGCTTAGTGTTGGGTACATTTGTGCTAGAATACCTTATAGTGAAGGTAGGGTGGAAGATCTTCTGTCTTAATTACCTAAACAAGCTTAGGCTGGAACATGTTTTTGTAAAGAGGTGTAGATTTTTTTTTTGCAGGATTAAATCTGTAACCTATTGTTAGTAGGCTTGCTTTCTTCCCTAGGAAGTAAGTTGATCTGGACTTACTCTGGACTGTTACAGTTGTTGATAAAGGGAATCTAGATGTGCATAGTAAAATAATGTGGTAGTTCAGCATATCTGTATGCTTCTAATTCTTGGTCTCCTGACCACAGAATGGCACTGTGAATTTTTCAATTTGGGCTAAGCTGCAGGACTTGTAAACCTACTGAATTCTCAGTGTGTCCTTCTTTTGGCAGCTGCTTGTTTTGTTGGTTGTAGCCCAGAGGTCGCCACTGCTGAAGGAGAAGAGATACCTTGGGAGATTCTGAGGAAAGCAGGAATATAAAGGAAGTCAGTAACATGGCAGTGGCTATCCAGAGGGAAGGGAGCTAATCGTTCCAGGCACCAGTGTGGCATGTGGGCATTTTACAATGTCTTAGCTTTTCCAAAACATAGTGTTAGCACTCTTTGCTGTGTTGTCTTCTATACATATCAGTTCTTCCTGAATCAGAGCCTGTTTGAATCATCCTTTTGAGTCTTGTCTTCTAGATCTTTTTCTTCAGGGGCTCAGTAATGTGCATGAGCAACTGATAAGTCAAATGTCTCTAGTTGTGGAACTGCTTCTACCTCCTCTGCTCTCGAGTCTGCGGTGTGGTTTTGGGCTAGCCCTGTTCATGTTCAGACACCTCTGAACGTGTCCGTCCGGTGTGCTGTCATTCCTCTCCCTCCCTCCTGTTTTGCTTGGTAACTGCATGAGATCATCTTTTACCAGCACCATCCCCCTTATGCCTCCTCCCAACACCTAGCATTACTATGTAGACTTTTAAAGTTTTTTTTCTCTGTGGTTTCAGTTCTTGCTGCCTTCAAAAGACCTCTGCTGAGTGCAGCACTGATTCTGAGCCAGTGTCCTGTCTCTATGGAGTCTGTGAATTATATATCTATATGTCTATGGACCCCTGAGGTACTTTACCTAAAAGTAAAAAGGAAAATATATTGAAGAGTTTGGGCCATCCTGGTTACCTCAACCCATCATCAGGGAACAGGGATACTTGAATTAAGTGTTTCTTGGAAGTAAATGCCTCTAATGTTTAAGAAGCTGATGGTGGGAATAGGAATTGTAAAGTGCAGTGAGATACATTACACTGTGGAGTCTCACCATAGTTATTGGGCTCAAACTGCAGCCTAACGCAATTCTGCTATGAATCCAAGTGCTGTATTAATCTAAGTCCTGCAACTTGCTGAATTAAGTAGACAAATTAAAAACATCACAAAAGATCTGGCCTTGATATTAAAGACTTGACCACAAATGTCATAATTCACTGTTTTTTTTTAAAAAAAATCGATAAATCAATAGATCTGAAATATAAGATTTATTTTTCTGCAACTTGACAGTGCATCGGACTTACCTTTAGACTTTGAAACTCGTGGAGCAGATCTGGGTGCAGCTCTGCTGGCTTCAGTGCACTGTGATGTGTGACAGCTGATGCTGTGGCCCTGTAACTCAAGCAGCAGACAGATACCTTCCAAACTAGCTCTTGTTTTGTATTTGAAGGTGAAAACTGAAGCTGACTTTTTTTTTCCTAGGGGAGAAAAATAAGGTTTTGGTGACAGATAATGGTCAGAAAATCCCAACCTATCCTTGGCAGAAAGAAAAAAGATACTAATCAAGTAGCAGTTTGTGTCTAGGTGCTGGGAATTGTGAACTTCATCTGCTTCCTGGAATCTGCACCAAGAAAAGCACTTGTCAGACTGACACAGAATGACTGAGAAATCTTACCCAAGCCTGTTTAGAGAGGTTCTCTCAGTTTTTAGCAATGGTTTCAACTCCTTACTTCCTGAAAAAGTGAATTTCAGCTTCCTTCAGTGCAGGTCACAGTGCACCTCTACTGCATTATGATCTGCCATTTTTCTTTTTTTCTTTCCCAGGCCAACTTTCTAGGACTATGCAGACTTCAACTCTTAAATACTTCTAGAGCTTCTTTTTAGTAAACGTAGCCATCAGCCTAGCTCTAACAGTTTTTTTTCCCTCTTTTTCCTGTGCATTTTAATTCTTTTCCCACTTTGTACTACTCTAACTCAGTGTCCATGACGGTCTTTGGTTTTGTGTGTGTACATTGGGCAGACTTCTACATATCTGTTGTGAAGTCCATATTTGAGTGGAGATCTATGTGTTTGACAGTCTAAGAGAAAGCTGTTCTTGCATCTGGTTTTCTGGAAGACTTTTATTTAAGTAGCCACAGGTTTAGTGGGATCAGCAAATGCTTTTTGCTCCCTCCGCGGGAGCACTTAACGTTGCTTTCATCTGCTGGCATGTCACCATGGCTCTGCTGGCCTCTGTCAGTGATGCTGACCAGGACAGTGCTTTAAGCTCCTGTCAGAACCTCCTAGGACAAACAACACTGTTCTTTATCTGTTCTCATTCCAAATCTCACGATGTCAGATGTGAACCTTTTTCTTTCTTTAGGAGGAAACGTGACCAGGTTGTCCAAGCAAGCTGTGGTACTGTCCCCTCTCTAGGTCCCTCTGCTCATACTGAAGTAACTGGCTTTCAGATCTCTGCAGATGGGGCTGGGAGGGTCTACCACAGAGCAGAGCCTTTGCTGTGTCTGTGTGGGTACTTGAGATTACATCTGTGAGTGCTAAATCCACAGGCCTGCTTCTCTTTCACCCTAAACTAGAAGGCTATGAGCAGTCATACAGACAGCAGACATCCTTCTGAAGCAAGCTGCTGTTCAGCAGCAGTGAAGCATTGCACATCATGCAGTCAATGGTTTTACTGTTAAAGCATTTTTCTGTGCAGATGTGCTCGTATGGCTTACCATCCCTCTGATGTTAGCCATATGGCCTGGCTTCAAGTCTCTGCAGAGCTTTTCATTGTCTGTGCCATAATATATGTGTGTGTATACATGCATGTATGTTTCCTTTCCCTAGAAGGAGCTTGATGAGAGCAGAGATTCTTCACTGTCCTTTTGATCATGTGCTCCTCTGGGATTGCAGGAGAAGTTTAAAAGGTTTATTCTGAAGCCAGGGCAGACAGGTTTTTTGTTAATGATCCTTCAGGTGTGTTTCTTCTTGGCTCCCTTATCTCCAAAGCAGAAGTTGTGACTTTATTTCCTGTTTGCTTTCCTCAGTAGGTGCTTTAGATGTAGTGCCCATATTGTCAGATGATAACACCCACAAGATTGTTGATTACTGTAAGGGTATACAAAAAACTAATAGTTGATATAGAGCAATCCCATGTTTGACCTTATTCAGCAGGCCTCACTTGACTTGAGCAGAACCTCTTCCAAATTTACATCTGTAGAACTGGGCTCTCAAGCAGAGGCTCAGGCTGTCGAACTAAGACAGCATGCAAAATATTTACCTCTAAGAACCAGTATCTTCAACCTGTGCCAGAACTTGCTAGTCCTGAATTGGTACCCTTCTGCTATAAACTTGAACCTCAGACTATCTGTTCACATAACCTGTGGGTCTGTTTTTGTATCTCCCAGAAACTTCTTAGAAAAGAAGTGAGATGGCAGTGAACTGGGAGCTTTAAAATGGTATTTGTAATTTTGAGACAGAACTGGCTGAGCATGGCCTTGAAACTACTTGTTTAGCACAGAGAACAGAAAAAGAAGTGCCTGTTAGTGTGTTTGATATCCCGCAGCTAAAGCTCAAGATGAAAATTTTGTTAATATTGGTCTGTGGAACTGCTGGTAGCCTTACCATTATTTTGTTAACCTGATGAATCCCAAACCTGTAAACTACCACAAGGTGAGGCACAAAGCCATAGACAGTGACCTGCAGGAACGAGCAGTGACTTCCAGTTGCTCAGAGGCTCTCAATGAGGATTTTAATTGGCCACAAAAACCACAAGCCTCGCTGGGGAAAGATAAAGCAGTGGGTTTAAATTGCTGTAGCAGTCCAGAGATTAAACTAGGGTCATGCAGTGACATGGCTCACTGTAGCCTGAGTAGCTAGTGTCAGGGGCTGAGTTTAGCCACAAAGGCTAGCTGGAAGAATTGATAAGAAATCTACCCAAATTCAAGCTTCAGTACACCAGCTAACTGGATGTGTAAAGCTGTCAGGTTTTTTTTTTTTTTGCATTTTCACAAGGCTTTTGAAAGCCAAAGTTGTAGCACATAGCATGGAGATGCATGCCTGAATTTCTCATGGATAGAACCCGTCCTTCAACAAAGCTACCAACAGTCTGGATGTGGTCCTGGTAATTCATGTTTCTTTTGCAGCCCTTTCTTTGAGCTTAAGAGCATCAGTAGTTCTTTACTACTGTGTTTTCTCTCATGCTTTTCTGCCCATGAAAAAGGTTGGAACACCTCCCCTGCAAGGACAAACTGAGAGAGCTGGGGCTCTTCAGGCTGGAGAAGAGAGGTTCTGGGGAGACCTGAGAGCAGATTTTCAGTATCTAAAGGGGGGCTGTAGGAAAGAAGAGGACAGACTCTTTAGCAGGATCTGTTGTGACAGGACAAGGAGAAATGGTTTCAAACTAAAAGAGGGGAAATTTAGATTAGACATAAGGAGTAAGTTTTTTACGAGAAGAGTGGTGGCACAGTTTTCCTGGAGAGGTGGTGGATCTCTGTCTTTGTAGACATCCAAGGTCAGGCTGGATCAGGCACTGAGACACATGATGTAGCTGTAGGTGTCCCTGTTCACTGCAGGGGAGTTGGGCTGGGTGACCTTTAAAGGGCCCTTGCAACTCAAATGGTTCTGTGATTCTATGAAATTTGATCACCTGTTTGGTTTTTTTTGTTTGTTTGTTTTTGAAAAGGGCACCAAAAAGACTTCCCTCTTTATTTTTGCTGAATGTCTTTAAAAAGGTGTTTTATCCTGCCTTTGAAAATTGTGAGATGCGTACTGTATGTTTGTGTGCATATCTACATGTATTTATCAATATACAAATCTATACGTACACCTACCAGTTCTTTGCAGGCATTCTCCCTTCTGCAGAATTGAGTGATCTCTGTTGTGTTTAGAATTTGAAGACAGTGTACAAAACAAACAAACAACTGGATGAAAGAGGATGTCTGTGGGATGAGACAGAACAGCAAGGGTTGCTATATTATCAGTGCAAATCAGATCAATAGCTGGCCAAGTATCTGGTTCCCCAGGTAGTTCACCAATCCATAGTCTTGCTTTTTATTGGTGTTTTATTTTTTCA
>JAOWBP010053998.1:0-10305 GCA_028571105.1 Tragopan temminckii
GTAAGCACAAACATTAGTCCAGCCAATTCATAGCTTTTTCTTTCATCTTCTTCCCTTCCCTTCTCTGGAAAAAGCTAGTGACAGCAGTCTGAGGATTCCCACACTGCCAATACATTCAAATTACTAATTTTCTTGTAATGTTTAAGTAAATGCATTTTTCATCTTCACTTGGTTAAGCCAAACTTCCATTTTATTCAATTTACATGTAAATACTGGCATCATTTTAAAGACTTTTTTCATCTCTTCTAGATATGAGTATTTAAACTATTGCATGTAGCCATTCATTGTTGAACTAAAAAAGTAAAAACAGCCATAATGCCATCAGACAGTTACTATAGTCCCAAATTCTCTATTCCCTTTTTTTGCTATTCTTTAGAAAGGTATATATTAAGTTACTGAAAAAATGAAGTGAAGTTTCAAACTAGGTGGATGAAGTAAAATTGTGATCTTAAGTTTTAAAAGAAGTCATTAAAACCCTTATAGCCTTCATCCAAAGACATGGGAGTTTAAAGCCATGTGCTAGGCCTAGCCAAACACATTTAACATTATTTATTTTTATCACCATAAAAAGAATGCTTTAAAATTTACCATCAGCACAGATTATAGTCGCTACACCAGCTAGCAGATAGCCCAGTAAAAGCCTGGCTGTTACTGCACTGATAACAGCAGAATGATGGTAGTCTAGAAATAAGCTCTTAAGGCTTGTACGCTTTGAAAAAGCCTTTCAAGACAGCAAAGAACTTTTAGCAAGAATGTCTTGAATTTAAAAAATTTCCTCAAAGGTTTTCCTTTTGGACCATTACTTGTATATTATGTTACACAATCTTACATCTGCTTTCACTTTCCAATTTGTAAAACAACAACAGAAAAAAGCCTTAAGTTTATTAATTCATTTTACAAGCAACAGTAATTTGAATCCCTAGTGATGTAGTCAGGAAATACAAATATCAGAATAAATATTTACTGATATCAATTGGATTTTAAAGTAATAATGATCAGATCTTAGGACCTGATTTTTTTTTTTTTTATTAACCTGATTTATTTTGTTTCCTCTTGGGGCTGGCAATTGAGGAGACAAATTCATGAGCTGTGGGTCCAAGGCCATTACGATCTCTCCAGTTATCAGATTCACTGCCAGTTCCCAGGTGCTCCCGACTGTTGGATCGTGAGAGAGACATCGATGAACCCTGCAAATCACAGAAAGAAAATTTGGGCAGAAAGCAGAAGTTTAATTGTGATTCAAATGTTTTCTTTGAAGCAGTTCAGTTAAAAAAAACAACTTTAATACTTTTAAGCATCTTCTTGGCAGTTGATCAGTTGGAAAATAATTGTAAACCAGACGCAAAAACAGCAGGTGTTTAAAACATATGTGGTTTAAGGATTTTGAACAGAAGTGTAGAGACCACACTTCAATATCAATTTCTCAGTATTTCTGTGTTTGTTTACAAAGGTTCCATGGTATCACATTCCCACACAAGTTGTAGACAAAGCAGTCTGTATACTGTATCCCTTCATGGCAAACAGGCCATTAGTTGGAAGGAAGTGGATCCATTATACAGTACTTGACAACTATGTTGTTTGTTTTTTTTTAAATAGATTTTCATATTTCTGTAAAGACCACTATCAACTCTCATCAGCACTGCTAGTCAGTGCTCCCAATTAAGGCTATGTTCCCTGAAAAGCTGCAGTTAACTATGGAATTAGGATGGACATATCCCCAAAATTGGGGTGATACTACGCTTGCATCAACTGAAGACAGAATTCAGTGAACAACTTAACTCCATATATTTGCGTCAAATTCTAACTGAAAAGCACAACTTGAGAGTTACGCAACTTTTGTACTGCTCAGAGAAAAAAAATCAACACCACGGGTGAAAAAAGCAAAAGCTCCTTGTCATTGGCAAAATCAGGAAGGTGTGAACTAAGGTTAGTAAAACTTGACCATCGAAGAACGGAATGGATTTACTCCAAGTCTTCCAAACAAACAAGAAGAGACCGGGCCTCTACAATGTGTTTGATCATCGTTATGGTTAAAAGTTTTAAAGCAAAAAGATGCGAGCCAGTTTCTCTGGAAAACTGAATGTCCATTAATATATCACAGTGAAGTTTAAATGTTCAGTGTGCTTATTTCACAAATTAGCTTCCCAGACAGTAGACTGTAATACCAACACCACATCTGTTCAAAGACTGGACCCTCAGTGTATCCCCCACAGTTCACATCAAAAACATGTGTAGGGGAGGAAGGGTGGCAGTACAACTTCTGGCACTAGTGACGTTGAAGACTGCTAAGTAGAAGCAAGAAGCAAAGAATCCAAGATATTTATTTTTCCCCATGTTTCCACAATAGTTCATAGCAAACAAGGACAGCAGGAATCCTAATGTTTCACTGGAAGGAGCTAAGTCTATGGTTTGTACGCAGGCAGACTCCAAGTAACTAAAACACAACATGTTCGTAGAACATCTTTGCTTACAGACCTTTAGTAGTTCATCATAGCTGGGGGGAAAACCCCCAGCTCATCTCTATTAGTACAAAAACAGCTTTAAATAAAGTTACAGAGTTTGTTTGCTTTTTCTCTCTCCCAAAGTTACTGCTGCAAACTCAATACAAACCTCCAAATCTATTACGTATAGTTGAAAGCCACACAAAGTTCATATCAAGTGGGGAACAGCACAGTACCCTTCATCCTGTCATTAAATATCTCATTTGAATTAAAAGATAGGTACATCCTACAGAAAAGTTGTCCAAAGTTCCAGACTGGAAGAAACATGTTGCTTACATCTTATAAAGGCAGGATAAAAATAAAGAAAAAGGAAGCAAGGAAATGGGCACAGCAAGCAAGCGCACATAAAAGGTAAAAATTATAACTTTTTTTTTTTTTAAGTTAGACTTTTTGCTAAAAGTAACATCTATCACAATCATTCACTAGAAATACATTTCCATTACACTGTGGTTTTTATATACCTCATATGTAGTTGTCATAGACGGCTTATATGATACATGATTAGCTCTTCTTAGTTCTTTGATTGTTTCTGCAGGCATAGATTTAGAGAAGCCCAACCCGCTCCAGGTATTTGTTGGAGTTCTCACTTCTGTTACAACCGGCTTCTTTAACATAGCTGAAAAATGCAGAGACAAATGAGTAAATCTCAACCTTAATAAAAGTCATGTGATGATAATACCGAAGTCACGTATGCTAAGGCTTCAACATATCAAACAGTCATTTTAACACTTCCATTCACAGACTGAATTCTACCCCTCCTCAGGACAATTTGCTCTGTTAGAAGTAAACCCCATTGGGTTGCAAGAAAGTAAAAAAAGAAAAAAGTTTAAAGTATCAAAACAAAGGGATTCTGTTTCTCTTCTGGTGCCAGCATATCCAGTTTATTTTTAAACAAGGTCAAAAGATTCATATATTTTTATGTCCCTTATGAATTCTATAACTTCATCTACTCCTGAAATAATGATCAGCTTAGCAAATCTAACAAACATCCTAATGCTTAAATTTCATTTAAATGAAGTCAATTACAGCAATTAAAGCTGAGAGGCTTTTGAAAAAACATGGTTGAATTGTATATGGATACACTCACACAGTATCCCACGTGCAACTTCTTTAACACCATGATTATTTCATACTGCGCCGTGTTAAAAAAAATATTTGGAACATGAAAAATAAATACATTTCACTACCAGCTTTAAATCTGATTACAAATGGAGTCTCATAACTGAACCTTCAGAAAATTATTTCAGTGATGGACTCAAACGTCCCAGAAGCCAGTGTTTATTCACATACCTTTGGTTGCTAGTAGCTTCTTCTGTTCATAGTCAAATGCCTAAAAATTAAACATGCAAAAGATAGTTTATCATTCTAAAATAGATCTTTTTAAAAACATGTTAATTATTTTTATTATTTCACAGATTACCAATAACTGAAAGTTTCCCCTGTATGTAAATGCATTCATACAAATATAGGTAAATTTTAAATAATTATCTCTATTTACGTGAGGCTGCAGCACTATTTAGCAAGGCAGATTTCTTTCAGTAAAAGTAGTGTTTAACATATATTCCTAAGACAGAACTAGGGTGGTTACTTCAGTAAGTGTCCCTGTAAATGAGCCTGAAGTTACAGAAAAAAGTTGTGTTGACATCGCTTATGAAATCTTGTAAAATATTTTTTCATCTTCATTATCATAAAGTAAGACTTTGCACACAAATGTTTAAGTGTAGATTCATATAGCCATGCAATTTATTTTGTGCTGACGTTATTTATTCACAGAAGCATTGTTTTAACTCCCTCTTTGTCTTCCTTAACTTAGAGTTGAAGACTGAACCTTTCTTCTTCCTGTTTCTTTATGTTCCAAAGAAAGCAAGATTGATGTTTTTACCAAATTAAGTTTTTGAGACATACGATGGTATTTAATTACTTATTTGAAGAGGTCTTACTGTACTATGTGGAAAAAAACTAGTAATCATATAGCAGTTTCGGCACAAAAGTGACCTTATTTTCACCCTTCTGTAATGTACCTTCTCACTGGAAGTCATTTGGAACTAAGGGAAATAAAAAGATTGCAAAGGAAGCAATCGAGTCAAAGACACCTCCTATAAACCATACTCCTATTCCTGTGATAAGTGATCATATTTCATGTAACCTCACAAAACCAGGTACCTCAGCACTATTTCACTAACTAAAAACCAACCAGCCAACCTAGATACAACCACATCCGTGTACCCTGGAAGAATGAATAGTTTCTCTGGGAAATACTTCTAATGAAACAGTAATGGTAGTGAGTGTGCTAGCCAAAAATCCCCTTTGTATTGTGTGGTGCATACACTTTGCAATTATCAAATTTTGCACTAGATTTGGGCCCACTGGGGGAAGCATACCTGCATATTCACATATGATGGCTGAGCTAGACGTGCTCTTTCGGAGTTCTGCTGGGCAGCTGCTGCTCGCTCTGCAGCCCGCTCACTTCCAGGAGCCTTTTTGTCAGCCATAGGACTTTCAGAAGCACTTAACTCTGCGTCTGAGAGCAACCTGTCGGTGGTACTGAGGAAGCAAAGTCATTATTAAATCCAGCCTTCTCATCTTAACAGTAAATATTCAATGCAATTTTCATAACCGAGTTTTACCTTGAGAACTATGCCATTTTCAACAAAAGCCATGTGCAAACATTTCATCATCCTTTACAATACTTCCAAGTCTCAGCTTTCCTTTACCATACATACCCGTTTTCTCTGTCAGTGAAACAAAACACATTGCTGCTTTGTATGCTACCAAGTATGAGGTTATGAAGTTAAATAAGAGCTTTCTGGAGTCAGGAATCATCACATGCAATCCCTACGTAGTAGGACCTCATGATATTTAGCCTTGCTCAGGCTAGCAGCTCAGCACATCTACCAGACTGATAGTAGTAGGATAGAGAGACAAGTTATGAAAACTCAGGAAGTTAACATAAGCCCTACGCATCAATCATTGCAATCCTATGTGCCAATGTACCTCCTACTGAAATCCTTTCTATCTAAAAAAGGATTACTTCGAAACGAGCTTTAGTCTGTGCTGCTCTACGTAAGTGCACACTCCTCCTTCCTTACTTCAAAGCATAGAGATGTAATCACATTTTAAACGATTACCCCAGAAAAAAACTGAAGAAATTTTGAGTGCTATAGCCGCAACATGAAGAACAAAACATACAAGCAACTGAATTAAAAATCCTTGGATTTCTCAACTGTTTAACAGTGTAAATAAATGAGGTAAGGAAAAAAACAACTCTAAAGAGTCACGATAAGCAGTTCCCAAAAGCTACTTAACATTACTTAAAAACATCTCATTAAGAACAAAACCTGTACTGCCAAGACACATGACTCAAAAGGGCCCTTCCCACTGCTAGGTCATTAAAAAAAACAAACAAGAAGTCACTGAGAACAGTGTTTGAGAACATGCTGTTATGCCCTGAATGTAGTTTTTCTACCAAGGAAACAGCCTCAGATACACAAAAAGCAAAAACCCTTGCAGCTGGAAAATGATCTCAAAATAATCAATAAGAAGGCAAAGTACAAAAGAGCATCCTTTAGAACTATCTAATGAAAATTTCTCTGTAAGAGGTGCCCTTTCTTGTGGAATAGAAAAAGCATTCATCTTTTTTGTGTTTCTCCGCTCCTCTGTCATGGGTACAAACTAAAGAAAAAAATTCCTAGGATGTACAAAATTTTTTCAAAATTTGCATTCAGAAGGCAAACTGAAGGGTACATTACAAAAACCAAGCTCAATTTAAATCACGTCTTGGAATATCTGACAACTAAAACATCTTTTCTACCCACAAACACACGTATACTAAGTATCTTCACATGGTGAAAGCTCCATTTATCTGCATTTGCACTTTTAGCTTACTGTAAGTGAGAGTTTTTGGTGCCTTGCAGTAATTCAACTGTCTGCCTCTTTGCACAGGACTGTTTGGAGGAGCTCATCATCTGCTTCAGATCACTGGTATTTGCTGAATGGGACGGACTTCTTGGCATGCCCACTTCTACAAAAGCATCATTGCAACCTACAAGATCAATAAAGAAAATGATTAAAAAAACACAAATCTTGCAGTGATCATTACTTTAGCAAGCGTACTAGAATACAAAGCACAAACTGCTTTCCTTCTTACAGAACTAAGCTCAGGCTTTAGAATAACATCTTGGTTTGAGGTCAGAAATTTAAGTTCAGATGCACCAGAAAAAGCCAACAAACCCATGTAGCAATGTCAGAAGAGTATCTATTATGTCTTGTAATTATTTTTCTTTATTTATTCAAGTGAAAGCCAAGTAATATTAACCAATTTTAAAGACGATTTAGAAATGACTAATTATTTCAAATGAATTTGATTTGTTATCCAGTTCTATTAAATCCTGTCAGGTGCTAAGAGAATCTTCGCTAGAATGAAAGCACCCCACTTAATATTGAAATATCTCTAGGGTTTATTTTTGCAATTATTTTTATGTTTGATTGGTCGATGCATCTTTCATTCAGACAACCTTTAAAACGACCACAAGCATTAAGAGCATCTCCTTCAGTATTCACAAGATCAGTATTCACAAGAGGAGCAGGGCCTTTACAGAAATCTACACAAGTTTGAAATGGAATTGATCTTCCCTCCCTCCAAGAACTATGGAACAGCTCTTTATGCTGCACTTTAGGAGCTGAAGTAATCAACTGAAATGTTATTATAAAATGTGCAAATAAATTCTGCTTGCCAGTGTCATCTAGGTTTGATGTACACATAATTCTGTGCAAGAGTAAATCTGTCAAAGGCATTAAATCTTTCCTTCCAAAAGCAAAAATAAAACATTGCTTAAGCCAGCAGAGAAATCTTTAGCAATGAAATTAAGCACCTATAAACAAAACCCTAAAATTGTACAAGCACTGTACATTTGTATCACACCCTATAGATGTTGCACATTTGTTTCATGAGCACACGTGGGCTACACAAACACTACGAAAGAATAAAGTGCCAAAATCTTACCTTCTGTACCATTTGACTTGGCAGCTACTTGTTCTGAGGCACCGTGAGTGCTTGTTTGTCTTGCTGAATCACTGTGGTTTGCGCTCAACACATTTTCACCCAGTGAAGTGGCAGACAGCGCAGCATACTTGATATTTGTGGTCTACAATAATTGTCAAATTGAAGTGATTGTTACACTTAAAATATTGCAAATTTTGCCTGTCTGCACAAAAAACCAAAAGATTCATCTCTGACGTAGGAGAACAATATGTTTCAATGTCCCATTTTTCAAGAAGGAAGGGGCATATAACACAACATTTTGAAAACACTACCGTTCAATTTAAAAACTTAGCCTTCAGAATCTACTGAATCTTTATCCCTTCAGACTTCCTTAGACAAGGTTCATTACAAACAGATCTGGTTCTCCAGAGATCATGTCCCTTACCTTCACGTGACCATTTAAAGAAGCCGACCCTTTTTTATTCTCTGACTGCATGCCATTGACATGGACTTCAACAGGAGTTAGGCCCGGTGGTGGAGACGGAGTGTTCTGACTATAATTAGGTACTCCAGACAGCAAAATACTGGTTAAAGTTGCTTGAGCAGTTGATGGTATCATTAGATGTGGAATAGCAGAGAAACCTGTGAAAGAAATTTCGGTAATGCTCTAGTTATGTTTCTCACTTAACTCAATGATTCAAACAAATATCTATCATTATGTAGGTTTGAAAGCTTCCTTTAGAATCACATGCCAAAAATGTAACGCTTTAATCATCACTTCGTGGATTAACAGAGTTTATTATATTAGCCAAATGAAAACACTGTATGTTACAGCATGTTATAAATGTATACAAAATTATAACTTCAAATTATGACATTTATTCATCTGTGTGAACATAAAACTTGGGAATTAAGGCTCTAAAAATCAATGATTCTGGAATCTGTTGTTATTCTTACACCTTACTGTTGAACAGTCAACAAAATCATTTGATCTACATTTAATTTCCACCAACCTGTGGCATTCGTGTTAGCAAGAGATGTTGTCCACAATGCGGGGCTAGGTGTGCCCGAACTCGGACTCTGTAGGGGACTCACTGAGCTATTGAGAGCATTTAACAGAGAATTTGGAGTAGTTGAGGTGTTGACGGAGAGTGCTGTTGGACCTAAAAGGCCTGCCAAAAAATTACATGTGTGAATATTTAGCTAAGACTTGATAAAAGACATTCTTGCAAGTTTTAAGTAGCAATAAAAATGAAAACAAGAAACAACCAAAGTAGCACCAGCATATATTTTATAGACAGATCTTAACATTAAGCTTCATGTTAATATGGTGCAAACAGCACACTTAAGCACCAGGATTCTTTAACTGGGAAACATGAGAACTGTGGCACTCTTCACATCCATCCACTGGACGAAGTGTTGAACATCAGTCTGAAATAGCCACTTTTCAGGCTTGCCATCCTTTGTATTACCTCCATTGCTTCTGTCAGTTTGTTTTACTGAAGCATCACTTACAGAATAAGAAAGCAACCGCATTTTATAACCTTGCTTTCACTTCAAACAACAGCTTTTTTTTTTTCCTGAAAAAACCTCATGAACTAAACCACTACTTCCACAGTAAGAATTATTTAGTTCCTTTTTGCAATTTCAATACTGATAGTAATCATCCTCCAAATGCATTCCCTCAAACTAGCTCTCAATCTATGAAGTCAGCTCAGAAATACACTGAGATGAAATAAAAGCCAATCCCAAGGTGCAGGCATGAAAAGAAAATTACAACAGGAACCATGTTAAAAATCACAGTCAAATGGAACGTTAACTTGCAGCTGTGTGATCTTGACAAAAGCATCGACAGAATTACACATCCCTCCTGGATGGCAGACTGCAGGGTAGTTGCACGGTAATGCTGAATTTTGGGGACCAGTGCCATTAAATTGGACACTAGACTCTTGTTGAGTAGTTCAGTTCTGTACTTGTTTGGTAATCGAGTCTTTGCAGAGCTTGAAGAAAAGGTAATTTCAGTCTGGACTACCCATTCCTTCTATGAAATTCTATCAGATAGGAAACCTGGATATTTCTGTCCTACACTTCATACTGCTAAGGAATGCCTAAAGTAATAGCCTGTGCTTCACTTAACTAAAGCAAGATACTTTAATAACGTAAAATACATACCAAGTCCAGTGAGTCCTAGTCCTGCTGAAGACAAGATATCCAAACCAGGACAAGACAGACCAACGGGACATGAGACAGTAGAGGCATTTGATGCTATGGTGACTCCACTGCTTTCAAGTCCCAGAAGACATTTCCGTGCCTCATACATATTTAAGGCATTTCGTTCAACACTTTTTACAATCACAGACTGGAGTTAAAGACAGACACAGGAGCAAAACAAAAGGAAAGAAGAGGAAAACCAGTAACCAACAGCTATATAATGCGTCCGCAACACACACAACTCTTAAATCTCCCCTAACAGTAACACAGCACTGTAAGACAGTTTAGGAAAACATCCATTAGAAATTACTTACATTCTGTGGCCTTAATGGTTAGGTTAGGAATTTTGTATGCATTTTACAAAGCAAAAATGATGAAAGTATTTTCTATCACTGGTTATCATTGTTTATTATAAAAAAAGATTATTACTGAACCTTAGTGGTATTGGGGATACCAAATCTGAAGTGCTCCAAGATCTAGAAAAGTCATCCAATAATTTAAGTCTTATACTTTTACCAAGGCTCTATGTCAGAGTAGACAAAACTTTATACAAAAGCAACCAAATTCCTAGTTGTCTGAAACAAGCCATAGGTAACACCTGAAAAATTAAGG